>CM071926.1:110608982-110864459 GCA_016081115.2 Rehmannia glutinosa
CGACTGTGATCGGGGATGACTCTCTATTTTTATTTTGATATATCTTTCTATTTATTAAAAAAAGGAATTTTCATTTTAGTGAACATGTCGCTTTCTTATGGCATGTGGTTGTTCTATCCTGCATCTTGCTCGTTTGGCATATCCAGGATGAGTTGGTTTTTAGCGACAAACCCTGGGCCGGAGAAGCAAACCTTCATCTTTGGGTTCTTATCGTGCAATCATCTTCATTAGATCGGGGCTGCATGCCCAATGATCAACACGACCTTCTCATCCTTCGTAGGTTGCGTGTCCACAGGCGGAGCTAGACAAGCCCCAAGATTATGGAAGTTAATTGGCAAAAACCCCTTCCGGCCGGATCAATGTGAATACGGACGGTAGTGCTTTGGGGGCGGGGAGTCTTACGGCGTCAGGGTCTTCCAAAATTGCGAGGCTTCCTTCGGGTTGCTTTGTGAATCTGATTGCGGTGCGGGCTATGCCTTTGAAGGCTCGAGCTAGTGGCGCAATGTGGGCCATCCATTACGCATACATGAAGGGCTGGACACACTTTGGCTTGATTCGACTTATGTGGTGAACTTGCCTGTCTGAGATCGATTGAGGTTCCATAGCGTCACCTTAGCAAGTGGCATCACACTTTTCATCTGGTTTCTGATGGAGCTAGTGGTCTCACATATTTTTCGGTAAAGGCAATTGAGTGGCGGATATCTTTGAGTAAGAAGACGGATTATGGGACTTGGTGGGCGTCCCACACGAAGACCTTGTGCCTTTTCTCACGGATGACTATGTTGGTTAGTCCAATTATAGGTTTGTTAGCTAATGCATCCGGGTTTTTTCTATATGTTTGGACACCTTTTTCTTTTATGAGGGGTACTCTTTTTTTCCTACCAAGGGTTTTCCCACAAGGATGGGCTTTACCTTAGGAGGTTTTAACGAGGCCCCAACCATTCAGCCATTTGGTCGGGTTGTGACCATTTCGTTTCGATTTAGAACTATTTTCGAGGCCTACCTCTTTGGCTACCTGGGTCGACTGTGATCGGGAACACCCTCTTTTCATTTTTATCTATATTTTTGAATTCATTGAAAAAAAGCATATTGAAATTCAACAAGTCATTGTTGATACACATTTCATCCATAACAACGAGTAATAATCACTTTTTTTAATAGGCTCGGGGATAGGATTAGAAGGACCAAAAAACGATTTTAGCAAAAGATAGAGGATTACTAGGGGCCTGGTGGGGAGGTGCAGTGTCAGAGGATTTACCAGAAACCATCGTCGCAAAAGTAGATTCCACACGTGGGTATGAATTTGGCCCATAATGAGGCGAATGTTGCAAGTTCGCATGTGATTGAAAGTGAGCATTGGGGCGAAACGCATGCACACCATGATTTGAAGAAGTGCCGAGACCATATTGCCATGCATAGAATATCTGTAAGATTGTGGCCATCATTACGGGGCTTTGTTAACGCCAGGGAAAAGAGAGCACCATGAACCTGGGCCATCACCCCACAGGAGGAGAAGCAAGACAGAGTAGGGCGCCTCCCGGTCCCTCAACCACGAGAACACATGGGGCCAGGCCCCCATGGACATCAACCATGGGGGTAATAACGGCAGTGGAGAGATCTCTCGGGAGGTCGGGACCCCAGCCGTGGCGGGCGGTTGAATGGAACCCGGCCGATGGAGGTGCGGCGGGCATAGGTGTTGAGTTACAGCGGACCCAGGTCCTTCATGTAAGAAGTGCGGAATCAAACCCAAACTAGGGTTTTGGGGCGGAGCTTTGGGTGTTTGGTGTTGGTGTGGCACAAAATTGGAAGGTATGAAACCATAGCAAGCCAACGACGGTGGACGGGAAGGGGGTCGTCTGCGAGAGGGTAAAGCGCCGTGAGAACGCCTAGTCACCATCTTTGAAGGAGTCATGCATCGGACGCGATGGTTAACGGAAGAAGATGACTCAAAATGTGGAGTACATGTTGGATTGGCCCAATCGAAAAACCGAGGATTGTGTCTAGAATTAGGCGGATCAAAATTTGACGTTAAGCTAATGAAAGATCTTGACATGCCGTTGTCGGAGAAGATGAAACAGAACTCAAATCGGACATCCGTTCGGGTTTGCAAGAGAGGAGAGAGAAGAGAATTCCAGAATACGTTGTTGATACCAATTTTCATCGATAGTAATAGAGAAATATTCACCATTTTTAACGGGTTAAAAGATACTTTTTGCATCTTAGCAAATGGCGTTACACTTTGCATCTTCTTTCACTAATGGATTTGGTGGTCTCACATATTTTTGGAAGGCAATCGGGTGGCGGATATCTTGAAAGCAAGAAGACAGACTATGGTACATGGTGGGCGTCCCGCCTGGAGCTCGCACATTATGTCACTTGATGACTATGTTGGCTAGTCCAACTATAGATTTGTTAGCCAGGCGTCCGGACTGTGATCATTTTCGACGCCTTTTCCTTTTATGATGAGGGGTACTCTTTTTCACGCGAGGTTTTCCCCACAAGGTGGGTTTTACTTTGGGAGGTTTTAACGAGGCCCCAACCATTGACCTTTTGCCTGGCCAGTGACAATTTCATTTTTATTTCGACAATGTTTTTAGGCTTACTTTTGGTTACCTTTTTTTAATAAATGCGAATATATATATAAAAATGAAAAAGAGTAGTCCGATCATAGATTGATCATGTAACCAAAGAAGTAATGCACAGGAATAACGTCAAAGAAATTATCTAAATGGTCACAAGCCAGGCCATATGGCTAAATGGTTGGGGCACGTCGTTAAAACCTTCCAAGGTAAAACACACCCTTGTGGGAAAACCCTTGGAAGGAAAAAGAGTACCCCATGAAGAAATCGTCCATAGAAAAAAGACTTGGGAACTCGACGCACTAGTTAACAAACCGATAATTAGCTTGCCAACATAATCTTGTGTAAGGGATGTGATTATGGCCTGGGGCGCCCCCACCCACGTATCCTCGTCTGAAGTCTTGCTAAGAATATTCGCTGCCCGGTTGCCTTCCTTGTAGATGTGCGAAACCACCAAGTTCATGTGAAAAAGTAGGTGCGAGTGTAACGCCACATGCTCGAGATGTCGCCATGAACCTCTGTGGATCTCTTACAGCAGCTCCACTACATGATCGAGTCCGATTCGGCGGCGATGATTCCACCCCCGTGCGAGCGTAGTGAATGGCCCGCATGGCCCCCATCAATTCCGCCTCAAATCACGAAGCCCACCACATCTCTCTATAAAACATCCACGAAAGAACCCTTGCAATTGCGAAGACCGAAGCGGTAAGACGTCCCGGGCGGGCAAACCAGCTGCCGTCTGTGTTCACTTTAATCTAGCCCGTGGGGTTTTCGCCAATTAACTTCACGATCTTAGGGGCTGTCTTGGCGCCCGGGGACCTTTAGGCGATGGAGAATGAGAAGGTCCCTTTAGTCATTATGCATGCAACCTGCATCCCAAGGAAGAAGACTCAAGAATAAGAACACGAATGTGAAGGATGGCCGCCTCAAGTGTCCAGATTTTGTCGTGAAAGGTCAAGTCATTTCTGATCTGCCAGATGAGCCAAATGCTGGATAAAATGGCAACCCGCCAAAGAAAAGAAACATGCTCACTGAAATGAAAACCCATTAAATGCACCAGGAATTCATTAAAACTATAGGCCCTAAAGTAGTGAACATCAAAAGAGTCGAAAATCCACTTCCATAGGGCCCCTGCAAAAGCACATGAGACAAATAAATGATCGACAGATTCTGAATCATCACAACAAAGAACACAAACCGAGGGGCCTGTGAAGGCACCCTGTGGACGCAGGACATCCAAAACTGCCAGCCTATTATGAATGGCACGCCAAGTCACAATCGATCGTCTTTCCGGAATATGAGGTGACCAAATCCAGGAACCCCATTGCACAACCGGGAGTGGGGTGCGAGATAAGAGTAAGCCGCCGAAGAAACAATCCCATCGTCGAGAATGAATCCATCGCGCGCCGCGTCACGATGAGTCTCGGGCGTCGGGATACAGAACAATGTCCCGAACCATATCCACATAAGCCTCAATAAACGATAGTGTGAAATGCCAAGTCCCATCGTAAAAAGTAATCCGATATCGTTGCGAAATAAGTATCTGTACTCGTACTCTGCGGGATACCAATCCTATCTCGCAATGGTGTATCCTACCAATTATCGACCGAGAAAGAAATGTTGGAGTTGCAACCTGGAATCCAACGGCAAAAGAAATGTTGATTACGATCCTCAAGTGCTGCAATCCCGGCCTCAATCCTCTCCAAATGGAAGATGGAATATCTGATCATGCGTGGAGAGCCCTCGGAAGTGAAAAAGCGCTTTACGAGGATCTTTGTAAACCAAAAGAGTTTGAAGTCATAATCTTCCAACCCGGCTTCATAAGGAAGGCATTATTGGCAACCATGATGGAACGGACGCCTAGGCCTCCTTCCGCCCGAGGCATACAACAACGACTCCAGTTAACCACCACTGAGCCTTGTGAGTTCACATTCCCAGTCCAGATGAAATTACGCATAGCGTTTCCATTTGCGAAGCAAAGTTCCGGACCACTTGTACACCATCATAGTATGCACAAGGAGCTGTAATCGCCGAATTCACCAAACAAATGCGACCAGCAATAGATAGAGAAGACCCTTTCCACCTCCTGAATTTAAAGATAATTTTATCGAACACGGGCTGGAGATCCGCCACCTTTGGCGCCCCTTTGAAGATGGGGGCGCTAGATAGGTCGTGAGGAGGGCACCCAAATGCATCCTGTAATCATCTCGAATACGTCCACGCACATAAGTAGACACCATTTGCCAACATAAACTTTAGATTTTTTGGATTGAAAATCGCCCCAAAATGTCCGCATATAGATTGAGCATCCTGATAATAGAACGTGTATTGCTCGTGGATGCCCCACACATAATCACAATATCATCCGTACATCATCGATGGTGGGAAAACAATTAAACTTAGGCGCCATGAATGCTGAAGGTGGTTGGTCCTCACCGCTTCCTCCAATAACCTACTCGGAACATCTTGTGCAATACAAAAGAAGGGGTGATAAGGGATCCCCTGTGCGACCCCGCGTAAGCACGAGAAATAACCCATGGGCGACCCATTCGAAGGATCAAAATTCTCGGAGGATTGAAGGATAATCTCAATCCAGTGGATGAATATCTCCGAGAAACCAAAGCGGCAACACGTGTATTAGAAAACCCCAATGAATCGTATCAAAAGCTTTGCGGATGTCAATCTTGAGAATCATGTTGATGTCACTCCTTCCCTGCAAAATGTTAAACCCCTCTGAAACCAGCGCAATACAGTCATGGATCAGCCTGCCTGGGATAAATCCAAACTGAGTTGGAGACAAGTACGATAAAATGATAGCGCCCGGACGAGTTGCTAGAATCTTCGTGATAATTTTAAAAAGAAAATTACTCATGACTATCGATGCAAAGTCCTCTATCGCATTAGCCTCCTTTTTTTTGGGATGAGTGCCATGAACCGCGTTCAACCCTGTCGGAGAAAGGAGGCCGTGACAAAGAAATAACGGACAACCATCAACACCTCCTCGACCTGATGTCCCGAAATGCTTTGATAGAATCTCCCACTAAAACCGTCCTCCAGGCCCTGAGAAAGCACTATCCAAACCCATATCAAAAACTCCTCTTTAACCTCGGGGCTTGAAGGAATGGTCATGAGAACACATTATCGATTGAAGTAATGGTATGTGAAATCAATCGGTCAACTGAATATAGTCCGAGGGGTATGCCTATCTGAAGCAATGTTGTATAAAATGAGATAATGTGATTAGCGAGGCCACGGATCCTCGTATGCGTACCATCCACCATCAACCCATGAATCCTGCACGTCCACTTTTAATTTGGCAACGAGCGATGAAAGAATCTTGTGTTTCGATCACCATCTTTTAACCATGCGGAATGAGATTTCTTGAAGAAACTCCGATTGCATGAGCAATGTGCGAGATAGCTCTGTCTGCGCCTCCAATTCCCTCTCCCTTAGCTCCTCTGCTGTGAAACCACTGGATTCAATATACGCTGAATCTGCCCGAACCTTTTCCATCGATAATCCACCCGGCGATTAACATCCCCAAAAACTTCCTTGTTCCATACCTTAATCGTCTGTCTCAACCTCTTGAGCTTCCACATGATGCGGCTGCAGGGTCGGCGACGCACAAGGGAGAGCCCGAGGCGATTACAATACCCAGAAAGAATCATGATGAATCCACATACGCTGGAACCAAAATAGAAAGGTCCCTTTGAAGTGGAGGATGAGCAGGGAGACCAAGTATGGGATGGTGATCGAACCAATACGCGGAAGGACTAAACCCTTAACAACATGCCGAGATTGAAAAATGGGGCGTTGCTGAGGCACGATCGATCTAGCCTTGGGAGAGCTAGAGGCCTTTGGGGAGCACCAAGTGAATAAATTTCGAAGTCGGCCACAGCAAATAAGCTTGCATCTTCCAAGAAATCCTAAAATCTTTGCAAGAAGCCTGGGATAGTGTACTGTGCCGGAGCGCTCATGATGACCCAACACGGCATTGAAATCCCCAATAAGTAGCGGTCAGTAAGACCCAAATTCCTCGGCTCAACCAAAGTGCACGCCGAGCAACATGATCACACAAACCATGAGCAAAACCAACATGGAAAACCAAAGAACCAAATTGAATTTGCAGAATAATACCGAGAAGAGGATCAAACCTGATTAAGGACCGAGATGGTTGCATCGCATAGGTCCCGGATATCGGGGCACCCGTTTGCTCGGAAGTTAAGGGCAGCAACGGCGAGTCCCAAGCTATTCCGGTAAGAATTGAAATGGATGAAATGGCCACCTTAGGTTCACAAATAGCTAAAATAGAGGGTTTATGTTTATGACATAAAGCCTTAAGAACATTGCGAGAGGCAATGTTCCCAACCCCTGATATTCTAGAAGATGCAATTCATTGGGGTGTCGGGAGAGGCGCCCGTCTTGAGCGCACGGTGAAAACAAAGCGTGTGATGAGCCGAGTCGGACGACCGTGAATTACCAACTTCATCTCGTAATCTGCCCATCTCTTCGATGCGGCAAAGTTCATTTCATGTGGCTCGATGATCTCTCGTTCGACAGTAATGCCATGGACCGTGCGATGGACCCAACGTAACACTCGAAGAATTCGAGATTTTCTTGAGTCAAGGAGCTATCCCGAAATGCGCGGCTAAGAGTGCGGATCGGCTTTCCCAACGGATCTTGAACCGTAATAAGCATGACGGTGGAAATCGTGTCGTCTTGGGGAGTGTACCTTGGAGATGTCTCCCTAGCTGGGTAATCGCTCAAGACCGGTCTCGTCTTGATCTGTGAGTCGCCCGAGTCAAGCGCCTCAAATGTGTTACCAAGGTGGATGTCCGTCGAGCAAGTAATAATGGCGTGGGTGGGGGGACCCAACGGCGTATTTGTGGCCATGTTTCCCATTGAGTCATCAACGGCCTTTCCCTTGTCTGTTGCAGACAAAATACTTTCCGAACCCGCGGCCGACCCGTTGAACCGAATCGACGTCCCACAAACGTTCTGCACGCCCCACGATCGGGAGACACTGCCTGGAAGGAGGTTTCTCTGATGGCATGAGGCGGCAAGAGGTCGTCGAGTGTCCGTGATACCACACTTAGAACAAAATTCCTGCAGCTTTTCATACGAGATCGACACAAACGAACATTGACCCACCCGTTCAACCATAATGTGATCCTCCAAGGGTTTAGGCGGTCTATATCACCAAGACCCAAATGAAATGACCTGAAACATGTGACCATCCAATGATCGTTGGTCTATTTGTATGGGGTTCCCAATCGCACCGGCAATCCCAAGGATGGTATTCGGTCCCAATATCCAAACCCAACTCAAATATGCGAACCCAAACACTTGCTATTGACGTGTGCACTTTGTATGGGTTGAAGTCAGGGTACCCATGGAGATAGCCGAATAGTTCCCGAGTTGAGCGTCCGGTTAATACGAGCATGAGCACGAGCACAATCCTGCGCATTAGAAAACTTAACACAGAAAAATCCCTTACCCAAGGGATTAGTTTCGATCATTTTTTATACCCCATAATTCGGATAGCGTTTATGCAAAAGCATACGCCTATGGTTTGTTTCCTTTTCCCAAAATGACCCTTCCAATTAATGAAAACGAGAATTCAGCGAGGCGTTGTTGATACGTTTTCATCGATAGTGATTGAGTAATAATCCCTTTTCTAACCGGTTTAGGGATAGCATTAGATTTACCGAGATACCGCATGAGAGAATGTTTTGAAATTACCTTGTGCCTGCGTATTTGAATCCATGACGTGTTGTGTACCTGCATTATTATAGGAAGGATGGGGATTTCCCGAAACCATTTTTGCATAGGAGGTGGCCATGTTGTCGTAGGTTCCAGCCGGTTGAGCAGCATTGTAGGAGACGGACATGCGGTGGGGTGCTCTGAAGATGGTTGTGGTGGGCTCGGGGGTCATCACCGCCTTTAGCGAGGGCTGTCTGGAGGAGTTGACAACCACCGCCCCTCATGAAGGCCATTTGAGGGCCGGCCCCATGGCGATTGGGGACCATGGGGTAAAGGGAGTGCAGCGGCCCACTGCACTCTTCGCGGGGCCGAGCCCCCTCCGCTCCTCCCGAAGCGGGGTGAGAAGCGTGCACCTTGCAAGGTGAGGACCGGTGGGGCGACACATGGTGTGATGGAAGGCAGCGGAGGACGTTAAGTAGGGCATGGGCTGGATAAATTTGATGGCATCCCATAAGCGGCGAATGAGACCCTACCTTGACCACCATCGCCGGTGGGAAGCGGTCATCTTGTGGCGGCAGGCCATGGCGAGGAGATAGGTTAGAAACCCTAGCATGATCGTGGATGGAGGGTTATTCTACGAGTCATGTTGCGATGTTGATAGATGAGAGACCGTGGGTCGGGGGGGTACTCAGGGAGTCGATGTCGATGGGAAAATTCTCCGTATGAGTTATCTCATGTCGAGGAGGGTGCGCTACTGCGGCGGGGTCAAAGTTTGCCGTGTGGCCAAACCATGGCGGGTCGACCATGAGGGCGGCGAGAAGAAGATGAACAGGGATGGCTGGAGAAGACAATGTAAGGAATCGCACACACTAAAGGTGTGATCGCATGCACGTAGGGCTTTTCAAAGAGAGAGACAGAGCAATTCTTCCCTTACTTTTGGTTACCTGATCAGTCTGTGATCAGGACAACTCTCTTTTTCCTTTTATATATATGTGTATATATATTCGAATTTATTAAAAAAAATGAGTTCCGAGGTAGAATTATTAAAACCATTTACTACATTACCATAAGATTGAGGGTTACCAGTGTTGAACGTACCTGAGATGTGATTGTCAGTGTTAGAAACAATTTGAGCAAAGGTACTTGTGGTATTGGTTTTATTATTATGATTAGCCTCTGCAAATTTGCTGCCATCAAATGGAACTAGAATGGGACTGGGGACCACCTCCTGAACACTATGGAATGATGAACCCATGGGCCACCACCTCTGGGATAAATGCCTTTGTCCACCATCCAGGGCCCCAAGGAAGGATGATAGGGGCCTAAACCCCTCAGCAAAGCATTGCGTCCTTGGGGCATAGGAGGTGCTGGCAGGGGGACAAAACCCCAAAGGGAGGGGCCATCTTGCTGCATGTGGGACGCCAATTGAGGCTTGTTGTGTGCCACATTGGTAGGGGAAATATAAAACTCCTCAGGGATCAAACCAACATCCCTTGCAAGCAAAGAAGATTCGACGTGTGCATGGAATCTCACCGGTATTGCTAATGATCGATAGGGTGAAATTTTGTGGAAGTTCGATGGGAGGAGGAGTCCATCGCTTGGGGGGATTGTTCCTGTATGGTTATGGTTTTTCCATAGGGTTATCGTTTGTATCAAAAACCTTAGAATCATTACGGGCATAGATGAAGAAGAGGGATTAAAACCCATCGGACATGCCACCATAGAAGGTTGTACGAAATTTGCGAAAAGATCCATTGAGAAAACAATCGGACTTCATGTGTAGGATGTGTGTTTGCTACATAATTGATGGAGGGAGTTTCGACATATGTTTAGATTGATAATCAAAGTTCGTTGGGAGACCACGAAAGGACAATCCCGCTATGGGATTGCCTAAATGATGAACGAAAATTAACTCCTAATGGCCGCCGGTGAAGAAGAATGAGAAGAGAGCATGGCCTAATCTCGTGGTGGTCCCCTTTTTAGTAGTAGTGAGACAAGATTGTAAGGCCTTCCTTTTTTATGAGCTTGGGCCTTTTATTTTCACTTCACGGGGTTACTCTTTCTCCTACCAAGATTTTCCCCCACAAGCGTGGGTTTTACCTTAGTAGGTTTTAACGAGGCTCCAAACATTTAGCTACCGGGTCGGCTTGTGGCTGGACTCCTCTTTGTTTTATTCTATCATTGATATATTCAAAAAAAAAAAAAAGAGCTATTCGAGGATTGGGATTACATATCAAGGGGAACGCCTCTTCTACTCACCATCTTAGGTGGATCTAACCATTCTCTAACAAATTCTCCGAGGGGCACGACGAACAAACCTGGCTCGATACCCACGAGTGCCGTGAGCCTTTGAAACCCATACCCTTATTCAATCTTAGCCACTCCAAGAGGTTAAGAGAGCATGACATGACCATCAGATCTCCTGCACCTTAGCCTTATGGCACACCTTGCCTGGATGGCTTTCCGGCAAATGCTCATAGGAAGGTCTTTTTTTTTTGAATAAGTGCAAATATATATAAAAATGAAAAAAGAGTAATCGATCACGCAAAGTGCGGTCGGGTAACCAAATGAAAGCACGGAAATAATGTCAACAACCAAAGTCACGAAGTGGTCACAAGCCGACCAAATGGCTGAATGGTTGGGGCCTCGTTAAAACCTTCCAAGGTAAAACCCACCCTTGTGGGAAAAACCCTTGGGAGGAAAAATAGTACCCCCCAGGAAAAAGGCGCCTAAAAAGAAACCTGAATCGGTGGCGCATTAATTAACAAACCTATATGTGGGTTGGCCAACATAATCATCCGTGATGTATTGAAGGCAGTGCAGTGGGTGGGACGCCCACCGAGGCGCCACTCTCCCGTCTTCTTGCTCGGCATATACGCCACCCGGTGCCTTCGCGAAAGATATGAGAGACTACAAGATCAATGCCACTGAGTAGATGCAAGTCGGCGCCAATAGCCAAGGTGGCGCCATGGGACCTCCATCGTTCTCTTCTCGATGGAGTTCACCACATACTTCAAATCCGATTCGGCCCAAAGTTTCGTCCATCCTTTTTGCAAATCGTAATTAATCGCCCACATTGCTGCAACCAATTCCGCCGAATCGTGCCACGAACCACAAGAATGGACAAAGCATCCGCGAAAGAATCCTCTACAATTAGAAAGACAGGATCTTTGTAAGATTGCCGGCGCCCTAAAGTGCGCCATCCGTGTTAACCTTGATCCAACCAGGAGGGGTTTTGCCATTGGACCTCCACAATCTTGAGCACGTCTAACCCGTCAGGGACTCTTAAACCATGCGGGATGAAGAGGTCCTGTTGATGGTTATTCATGCATCCCGGTCTAAAGATCTTGATTCAACAATGAGTACACAGAGGTGAATTAGTGCGCCTCACGGAGTCAGTTTTGTTGTGGAAAATCAGCTCATTACGGGATGTGCCAAAGAAGCCGGATGCAAGATAATATTGCCACACGCCAAAGGAAAGTGACCTGGTCACTAAAACTAAATGCCATAAGCGTACAAAAGATTCGTTGAAACCTTAAGCACGGAAGGGTGCGTGAAAGGCTTGGAAGATCAACGCCAAAGATGCCTGCAAAAGCACAAGAAACAAATAAGTGATCGACCGATTCCCCGATTCCTGCAAAGAACACAAACCGAAGGGCCGGTAAAACTTCCCTAGCTCGTAAAGAGTCTGGATCGCAATCGGTTGTGTATAGCTCTCCATGCCACCACGATCGCCGTTCGGGATATCTTTGGGACCAAATCCAAGAACCCCATCTTCTTGTCGGGCGCGTAGGGCGTAAGAATTTATAAGCCGTCTTCGAGGTAACAACCATCCTCGAGTTCATCCAAACACGAGTATCCCGAGATGTAGGCGCAATTGGGACACGCCTGATAGCTCGAACCGGTACAAATAAGCCTCCACAAAGGGAAGGGTGAAGTGCGAGGATCCATCATAAAAGTAATGAGAGAGATCGGCTTCGGAATAAATATCTATAATCCTCTGGAATGCCAATTACAGCAATGGAATATCCCAACCAATTATCAATCAAAATAATACCTCGGAATTGGCGCTGGTATCCAACGAGAATCATCAAGCGATCGAAAATACGAGGGTTTGATCCCGGCCAAATGGAAGAAGGAAGGAAGGACCTCGGATGTCCCCATTTCTAGTAAAAATCTTGATGTCGAGGTCACGAAAACCAACGAGTCCGAGTTGAACCTTCGACCCAATTTCATTAAGAAAGCCTTGTTAGCACCTTGAGCGATCGCACGCCCAATCCTCCCTCCGCCCTTACAGGCGTGCGGCATGTATCCCGATTGACCACTACCTTTCCTTTAGAATTCACATCTCCGTCCAAATGAAATTACGCATGGCTTTTACCATTTGTTTTTAGCGGCGTGGCGGACCATTTATAGATCATCATGGAGTGCACGAAAGAACTGTTATCACGAGTTAACAAGGCAAACCCTACCGGAGGGAGAGGGGCGAGCCTTTCCATCGTTGGAACTTAAGGATTATCTTGTCAAAGATGGGTCAGTAAATCTGCGACCTTTGGGGCTCCCTTGAAATATGGAGCGCCCAAGTAGATGGTGGGGAATGTCCCCTGTATGAATCCCTAAAAATGTTGCACCCTCCCACGGACATAATGCGAAACTGCGTCCCAAAATAAGCCTTGGATTTCTCGAGGACTAAACACTTGACCCGAGATATCTCACATAGTGAGTAAGAATCTGAATCAAGGCCGGGCATTGGAAGAAGACACCCCGCACATGATGACAATATCATCCGCATAAAGAATGGATCTTTGGGAAGATAATACTCCTTGGCGCCGTGAAGGCGGATAACTGGGACTGATCCATCGCGCTTTGTGATAAACCAACCTAGGACCTCCTCCGCAATACAAAACAATAGGGGTGATAAAGGATCCCTTGTCGACTCCTCTAGAACAGGAAAAATAACCAACGGGCGTTCCATTCAACAACATTGATATTACGGACGGCCAGAAGAACCACCTCCACCCAACGCCGCGAGCGTCTCGGAGAAACCAAAACGTCGTAAGACATATAGTAAAAATCCCACCTCAATGTGTCGAATGCCTTACGAATATCTATTTTCGATATCATATTCGAATCCGTGCGTCCTGTAAGACATTAAACCCTTGAGATACCATGGCAATACACTCATGAATTTGTCTACCCGATGAAACCAAACCGAGTCGGGGATAAATAGTCAGCAATAATAGAACCCAAGCGCGTAGCTAAAATTTTCGTGATGATCTTGAAAAGGAAGTTGCTCATGACGATAGGGCGGAAGTTTTCAATGACATTGGCATCCTTAGTCTTAGGGATGAGCGCCATGAAAGGTGGCATTCAATCCCGTGAGGTAGAGACGAATTGTTAAAGAAATAGCGAAAGCAGCGTCATTACCTCAAGAGATATGACATCCCATAAATGGCGGTAAAAATCCCATTGAACCCATCGGGCCGGGAGGTATGCGGATCCATATCAAACACCGTATGCGCACTTGAATCGGAGGAATGACCGGGAAGCATTGTCCCGCCCCAACCATAGGAGTGAGCACCTGGTGCGACCAGCGAGAAATCCGTCTTTGGAGCTCCGTTATCCGCAAAGAGTTCCTCGTAAAATGAAATAATATGGTTCCCAAGGACCTGTAGCATCATCGGTGAAATTCCACCGCCACCATAAGTCCCCTGAATCCCCGTCGTCCGTGCGAATCGACTACGCCGATGAAAAAATGTTGTATTTCGATCTCCATCCTTAAGCCAGAGCGATTCGGGCCTTTTGCTTAAGGAATTCAGACTGATCGCAACGTCTGCAAAGCTTCAAGCGGATGTCGACTCTCTATCCCGAGAGAGAGGAGGTATAGCCCAAAGCCTCAATATCTGCTGAATCGACGAAGGTGCTCCATCTGGCTGTCCACACCACCTTTAACATCCCCAAACACATCCCCTGTTCCAATCTTTAATAGCATATCGCAACCGCTGAGCTTCCTCATGACTCGCAATAAAGGGTTGTGCGTGTCACATGGAGAGCCCCAAGAGGTTGTAACCAAATCCCAGAATGAATCGTGGTGGGCCCACATATCTGAAAACGAAATGGGATCGGACCCTAGTAATGGTCGAGGAGCAAATAACCAAAATTGGGTGATGATCGGAGAACCAATGCGAGGAAGAACTAAGCCATTGACCTCCTTCCAAAGAGTGAAAAAAGGGCAAGTAGCCGGGCTCTGTCCCAACTTAGCCTGGAGTAAAGATAGAGGCCTCCATGGAGAGCACCAAGTAAATGAATTCCCCAGTAAATCGGACCGCAAACAAACTGGCATCCTCTATGAAATCCCTGAAATCCTGGCACAAGGCTTGGGAAAGAGTATCACTGCGCGAGCATTCATGGTGCCCCAAAACCGCATTGAAATCCCCAACAAGCAACAGATCAGCCAGACCCAAATTCCGCAAATCCAACCATAGCTCACGTCGTGCAATGTAATCACACAAACCATGAGTAAATCCAACATGAAAAATCAAAGAACCGAATTGAACATGGAAAACAATACCTTTGGGTAGAAGACCGGACTGATTAAGAATTGTGATAGTGGAGTCGTGAAGAACCCAAATGTCTGGCCGCCCATTAACTCGAAAATTTTGTCCCGCAAGTGTCAAACCAAGGCTATGCCAGTAAGAGTCGAAAATAGTCGAAAAGTCCACCTTAGGTTCACAAATAGCCATAATGGAAGGTTTATGCTTGTGACATAAGGCCTTAAGAACATTGCGAGATGCAACATTCCCGATCCCCGGATATTCGAAAGATGCAATTCATTGAGACGGTTGAGGAGTCGCCCGTGACGATCGCACGTGAAAAAACGTGTGGCGCATAACAGTCTGCTGATTGTGGAAGATCCACGTCATCTGCATAATCTGCCCATTTTTTGGATCTGCGAAGTTCATCTCGTGTGGTTACGAACTTTCCGTTTCAATAGTAATGTTATGAGCGGGCGTCGGTCCCGACGTAATTTTCTGAGAATACGATCTTTAGTGAATCAAAGAGAGCATCCGGAAGGCACGACTCGAGCACGAATAGGCTTCCCCAAAGGATCTTGTCTTGTGATAGGCATAATTGCGGAGGCTGAAACGATTGTCGTCTTGGAAATCGACCTTGGCGATGGTCCCCTGGCCGGATACTCGGTGTAGTCATCTGCAGGTTGCTGATCCTGGGATTCAACTGAACCAAGCGCCTCGAAGGTGTTACCAAGATGGATTTACGGAGGGCAAGCGACTATGGCGCGAGGAAGAAGAACTTGTGCGTGTAGTCGAACCCGTATTTCCCATTGAGTCATCAACGGCCTTGCCCTTGTCCTGCTGAACAGGACGATAAACTCTACGAACCCTGGAACGCCCTCGCGGAACAGAATTATTGCGATTAGTAGGCTCCCGTGGCCGTCCCTGGGCCGATGACGTGCGCCCATCCTTATCCGTATTACCCACTGTGTTAAAACGACAAGAAACTGTAGAGTGTCCCGTAACACTGCACGTCGAGCAAAATGCAGGTAGTTTTTCATAAGAGACGGAAACAAAAGAGCATTTGCCCGTGCGTTCAATCATAATATGTTCCTCCAAAGGTTTGGAGAGGTCAACATCCACCAGAACCCGAACAAAATGGCCCAAGGAACCATCCAAAGAACGCTGATCAATCTGTAATGGGTTCCCAAGAGCACTGGCAATCCCCATAATGGTGTTGGGGTCCCAGTATTCCAGACTGAGTTCAAAAATCCGCACCCAAACACTGGCTACTGAAGACTGAGCCTTGTAAGGGTTGAAGTCAGGCACCCACGGAGATAGACGGATGTACCAAGGTTAAGCGTCCAATTGGTGCGTTGCGAGCCGAGAACAATTTGACACAAAAGAATCCTTGCCCGGGGAATTAGTTTCAATTCATTCTTGATTCCCCATAATTCAGATAGGCGTTTATGTAAGAGCATGGTAGCCCATGGCTTGGTACCTTTTCCTAAAATAACCCGTCCAATTAATGAGTAGGAAAATTCATTAGACGTTCTTTGGTAAATGTTATCATCAATAGTTCTGAGTAGTAATCACCTTTGCAAACCGGTTTGGGGATCGGATTTTTACCGAGAGACCACTTTGTAGAAAATAGATTGGAATTACGGGCACGAGTCGTGGAATCCATTTGTTTGATACCTGTAACTTTGTGGGAAAGTTGAATTCGTCGGATGGGGTTTCTGAAACCACCTGCGCAAAAGAATAAACTTGATGACCCATGTTACTAGCCGAAGGATCTTTGGGTTGACGATTTGGGGTGGCCCATGGTGGCGAGCATCCGGAAGGTGAGAAGCTTTCATTGGTGGACATGCGGGAGGAGTGCTGCGAGGATGGGAGACTGCGTGGCCCGGGGCATCACTCCCCAGGAGGGGACCACTCTAGAGGATAGAGTGGCTGTTGGCCCTCATGGAGACAAGAAGGGCCATCCCCCCATGGACAAAGGCGCCATGGGGGTAAAGGGAGCATCCATGGATGCGGCATCGGTGTGTGGGGCAATTGCGGTGTGCGTCGCTAGGAGACAAGCCCGTCTGTAGGTGCGAGGTTGTCCGGATGGTACGAGGATGTGCGGGTGTTGCATATGGTCAGCTGTCCCGTCGTGAGAAGGCAAGGGCGTGTGACGATGTTGCACGCTTGGAGCGGAGCTGCGGTCGCGTCGCATCGGCTGTTGCAAATGCGAGGAGCTATGTTGCGCTCGGGCGCAGTACGAGGAAGAGCTAGCAATCTTGGGTGGGCATTTGGACCACGCCTCTCACTGGCGATGAGGGCGTGCCAGAGTCTTTGTTGTTCGGTGTATTTTTTACAAGAAGGTCAATGAACCCATAGAAGGAAAACTTCCCCGATGTCAAATGTTTTCCATGTTCGGGTTGCTTAGCGCGTGGAGAGGAGGACACGCAAGCGGTTGATTCGCGTGGGCGGGCATGATGTGGAGCAAAGTTAGTAAAGGCCGGAGAAAGCGGCGACTCGGCGAGGCCATGGCCGGCATCAACGCCGGTGAATATGGAAAAGACGTCCGATAAGAGATCAAGAGAGAGAAGAGAGCAAAACCCTAGAGAGAGAATTTCACGATCGGACCCTTCTCATAGGAAGGTCATTCATTCAAAACTTCAAAGAATTCTAAGCGTCGTATGGATTGATGGGACCATGCCTAATAATATTATTCCAGATACTTCAATCATGGTTCTGATGTACAGGATCCTCAAAGAGGCAAGTACAGAGCATACATCATGAAGAAGATCGAAGAATTTGAAAGATAATTGCAGATTGGCTAAGAGGCTTTTGAAGAGACATAAAAGAGAATGAGTTTCAAGGAAAATAAAGTCAAAATGAATAACATAGGGAAACACGAACATCAGAAAGATGGTTGGAGCCTCGTTAAAACCTCCCAAGGTAAAATCTACCCTTGTGGGAAAAACCTCTGGCAGGAAAAAAAGTACCTCCCATAAAAAACATCCAAAAGATGAAACAAAGAAGCACCAGGATGAATCATCTAACAAACCTGTAAGTCAATTGGCCAACATAGTCTTCTGTGAGAAGGGGCACAATGTCCTCTAGGGGGACGTCCCACCAAGTCTCCGATTGCGATTTCTTACTCAGAAAGTCTGCCACTCGATTGCCTTCCAGATAAATATGTGAAACCACCAAGTCCATCTGAGATATCAAGTGCAAAGTGTGCCTCCATTTACTCAAGTGCCTCCAGGGAATAGTAGCAGATCGTTTATGAAGAAGATTCCCCACATAAGCAGAATCCGGCTCAAGCCAAAGATGAGTCCAGCCCTTAACAAACGCATAACGAATTGCCAACATGGCCGCCATCAACTCTGCCTCAAACGTATATCCAGCACCATAACGATCCATAAAGCAACCTTGAAAAAAGCCTCTGCAATTCCAGAAAACCCTAGACGCCGTAATCCTTATCGGCACTCCCGAAGCGCTTCCATCTATATTCACCTTGATCCATCCGAGAAGCGGTTTTTGCCAACCAACCTACACAATGTTCGGAGCTTTCCTAGGCCGACCAGGAACGTGAAGTCTCCGAAGTTTAAGAAGATCCCGTTGAACATTATCCATGCAACCTTGATCTAACGATGAAGACTCAACAATGAGAACCCAAAGCTGGACAATAGCCGTATCCACTGTCCAGGTCGTATCGTTGAAACCAAATCATTTTGGATATGCCAAATAAGCCAGATGCAAGATAATGCCACTGCTCGCCATAAAAAAAGACACCTGCTGACTTAATCGAAAAGACATCAAATGCACCAAGAATTCCTTGAAGCTGTGTGTAAGATGAAAATGAACAGCAAATGTACAAAAAATCTAATGCCAAAGAGCCCCTGCAAAGACACAAGAGACAAATAAATGGTCAGTGGTTTCAGCATGTGCACAACAAAGGCCACAGATAGAGGGCCCAATCAAGCCCCTATTTCGCAACAAATCCAGAACCGCCAATCAATTGTGAATCGCTCTCCAAGCCACAATCGAACGTCTTTCTAGAATGTAAGGTGACCAAATCTATGAACCCCAATTGACCACAGGAGATGATGGACGAAGGTGAGAATATGCATCTTTCGAAGAAATCCCCCCATCGACAGAGTGCATCCAAATTCGAGTATCCTTCGAGGACGGAGCAATAGGAAAACGTACAATGTCTCAGACAAGATCTAAGTAAGCCTCAACAAATGAAAGTGTTAAATGCAAGGAATCATCATAGAAGTAATCAGAGATATGTTGCCCAAAGAGATATCTGTACTCATGAGGAATTCCAATCCTATCAGCAATGGAGTAGCCCAACCAATTATCAATCCAAAATAATACCTCTGAATTAGTCCCAGGGATCCAGCGTGACTTCGACAAACTGTCCTCAATACGAGGCCTAATCCCAGCCCAAATAGAAGAAGGTAAGAATGTACGACAGATAGAACCATCAGACAACAAGTAACATTTACGAACAATCTGAAAAACCACTGAGTCCGATGTCATAACCTTCCATCCCAGTTTAATCAGAAAAGCAATTATTAGCCACAATGATAGATCTAACCCCAAAGCCTCCTCCATCTCCCGGACAACAAGCCCAACTAACCAACACAGAACCTTTTGAATTAACATCACCAGTCCAAATAAAATTATGCATGGCCTTCTCCATTTGCTTAAGCAAAGAGATCGACCACTTGTAGATCATCATCGTATGGACAAATAACAGAATTAACCAGACAAACTCTCCCAGCCAGAGAAAGAGTCATCCCCTTCCATCTTCTAAACTTCAGAATAATCTTATTGAAAATTTGCTGCAAATATCACCAGGTTTGGGCGCACCTTTAAAGATAGGGGTGCCTAGATAAACCTTCGGAAAGACCCCTAACAGAATGCCCATAATATTCTGAATGCAACTTTGCACCTGAGTAAAAACACGACTGCCGAAGAAAACTACGATTTTCGAGGATTGAAGGCCTGACGCAAAATAGTAGCATATACCGTGAGAATCTGAAGAAGAACACGCGCATTAGCCTAAGAAGCCTCACACATAATAACAATATCATCGGCATAGAGAACCAAAGCAGGAAAAGCAATAAGTCTCGGAGCCACAAACAGCGTGAGGTGATTATTGGAAACCGCTGCCTCCAGAAATTTGCTCAGAACTTCCTCCGCAATACAAAAAAGCAATGGGGACAAAGAATCACCCTGTCTAACACCTCTAGAGCAAGGAGAATTAGAAACTCATATTTTGTAAAAGGAAGATTTTAATTTGATTCCCGTTTGAGTTTTCCATACAACTGAAGAGGTCCTTTTTTTTAATGAATTGAAATATATATAAAAATGAAAAAGAGTGTGATCCCGATCACAGGCTGATCGGGTAACCAAATAAAAGCCTGAAAACAAGACGAAAGTAAATCTAAATGGTCACAAGCCGACCACATGGCTGAATGGTTGGGGCCTCGTTAAAACCTCCCAAGGTAAAACCCACCCTTGTGGGGAAAACCCTTGACAGGAAAAAGAGTACCCCCCATGAAAAAGAAGGCGTCCAAAAGTAGGAAAAGAAACCTGAATCCATGATGCATTAAGTAACAAACCTATAACTAGACTGACCCACGTAGTCCTCCGTAAATGAGTCAACGATGTCTACTAGTGGGATGCCCCACTGCCCCCAAATTCCGCTTTTTGCTCGGCATTTTTCGCCACTCGATTGCCTTCCCGATAAATATGTGAAACCACTAGCTCCATGAGAGAGAGCAGATGGAGTGTATAGCGCCACTTGCTTGAATGACTCCAAGGACCTCCACGGATCTATTATTAAGCGATTCACCATGTACATCGAATCGATTCTAGCCAAAGTTGTGTCCACCCTTTGGCAAATGCATAATGGACGACCAACATTGCTGCCACTAACTCCGCCTCGAATGCATAATCCGTGCCACAATGGTCTACAAAACAGCCCCTGAAGAAGCCTCTGCAATTCCAAAATACACCTGAAGCTGTGAGGCTTCCCCGCGCACCGGCACTCCCATCCGTATTCACCTTGATCCCTTTGGGAGCGGTTTATGCCATTCACTTCCAATATCTTTGGGGCTGGTCTAGGATGACCGGAACTGCGATCTATGGAGAATGAAAAGGTCGTGTTGATCATTGTGCATGCAACCCCTGTCTAGGGCAGCGGACTCGATGATAAGAATTCGAAGATGCATGATAGCCGCGTCCACCGTCCATAGCTTATTGTGAAATGTCAACTCATTCCGGATATGCCAGATGAGCCAGATGCAAGACAAAGCAGCCACTCTCCATAAGAAATTAACCTGCTCACTGAAATGAAAATTCATTAAACGCACCAGAAATTCATTAAAGATATAAGCCTCAAACGGGTGGACGTCGAATGAGTGAAAAATCCAACGCCAGAGAGCTCCTGCAAAAACACAAGAGACAAAGAAATGATCAACTGATTCAGCGGAGGCGCAACAAAGAGCACAGATGGAAGGGCCAATGAAACTCCCTCTAGAGCGTAAAAGGTCCAAGACGGCCAGTCGATTGTGGATCGCACGCCATGCCACAATCGATCTACGCTCCAGAATATGAGATGACCAAATCCACGCACCCCAATTTACCACCGGGGAATGGGGCCGAATATGAGAATATGCCGCTTTAGATGTGACATTAGTTTGCACTCTCCCACGGACATGTGATGACACTCGGGAGCCAAAGTAAACTTTAGATTTCTGAGGATTGAATGCTTGGCCCGAAATATCGGCATAAAGGGTGAGAATCTGAAGAAGTACACGGGCGTTGGATGAAGACACCCCACACATAATAATAATATCATCCGCATATAAGATGGATGATGGGAAGATAATTCATCTTGGTCCCATGAATGGATGTACTCGATTCTGATCAACCGCTACTTCAATAAATTTACTAAGTACCTCCTCCGTGATGCAAAATAGCAACGGGGATAAAGGATATCAATAAATTTACTAAGTACCCCCACCGGCATCCCATTGAGAAGCACTGATATTCTGGATGATCGAAGAATAACATCCACCCAGTGAATAAAAACCTCCGAGAAACCAATGTGGCGCAAACTTCAATGTGTCAAACGCCTTACGGATATCAATTTTCAAGATCATATTCACATCAGATCGACCATGTAAGACATTACCCTTCAGAGACCATGACAATACAATCGTAAATCTGCCTCCCTGGAATAAACCCGAACTGCGTAGGGGATAAATAGGCAGCAATAATCGCACCCAACCGCGTAGCTAATATCTTAGTAATAATCTTAAACAGAAAATTACTCATAACTATCGGGCGAAAGTTCTCAAGAACATTAGCATCCTTAGTCTTTGGGATGAGCGCCATGAAGCTAGTGTTCAAACCCAAAGGTAGGGACGAACTAATAAAGAAAAACTTGACCGCGGCGATCACCTCGATGGAAATGACATCCTAGAAGTGGCGATAAAATATCCCACCAAAACCGTCTGGGCCTGGAGAGCTATCAGCATCCATATCAAAAACCGCCTCCTTAACCTCTGTATCCCCGCGATGGTACCCCTAGTGTCCGCGAAGAGCTCCTTATAAAAAGAAATAATGTGATTCCCAAGAGCCATAGTATCATCAGTGTAAATATCGTCCACCATAAGTCCCTGAATCCCCGTGCGACCACTGCGAATCTAGCTACGACGATGGAAAAATGCTGTATTATGATCCCCATCCTTAAGCCAGGCAGTGCAAGCCTTTTGCTTAAGGAATTCAGATTGTAATAGCAATGTCTGAGAAAGCAGCTTCTGGGCGTCCATCTCCATGTCCTGATGAGCAACTGTATAGCCCAAATTCTCAATATTTGCCTGAATCTGACGAACTTGCTCCATCTGATACTCCACCCTACAATTAACGTCCCCAAAAACATCTCTGTTCCAGACCTTAATAACTTGCCGCAGCCTTTTGAGCTTCCACACGACGCACAACAGAGGGTTGGGCGTGGCGCATGGAGCAGCCCAAGAAGTGGTAACCAAATCGCGATATAGGTTATGATAAACCCACATATGCTGAAAACGAAAGGGAACTGGACCCCTGTTGATGGAGGACGGACAAGAGACCAAGATGGGGTGGTGCCCTTGACAACTTGCCAAAAAGAGAAAAATTGACAAGTTACTAAGGCTCGGTCCAATTTAGCCTAAAGGAGGGATAGAGGCCTTCGGGGGGAGTACCAAGTAAATGAATTCCCGTAGTCAGCACTGCAAATAAACCAGCATCCTCCATGTAAGCCCTGAAATCCTGGCAAGAGGCTTGGGATAAAGTGCCACTGCCAGAGCACTCATGATGTCCCAAGACCGCATTAAAATCCCCAATAAGCAGCAGATCAGTAAGACCCAAATTCCTCAAATCCAACCAAAGCTCACGATGAGCAATATGCTCACACAAACCATGAGCAAAACCAACATGAAAAACCATGGAACCAAATTGAACTTGTAAAACAATACATTGAGTAGAAGACCAAACCTGATCGAGGACAGTGATACCAGCATCACAGAACACCCAAATATCCGCACGTCATTTGCCCGAAAAGTCTGAGCCACGAAGGTCAAACCTAAACTATTCCAATAAGAGTCCGAAATCGACGAAATGTCCACCTTAGGTTCACAGACAACCAAAATAGAAGGCTTATGCTTTTGACATAAAGCCTTAAGAACATTGCGAGATGCGTTCCCAATCCCCAGGATGTTCCAGAAGATGCAATTGAATTTGCCTTGAATTTGTTAATGTTAATTACCTATTTACTGTTGTACTTCTGGATACAACTCTAATTTCAAGACAAAGTAAAATTATGAATATTCGGCGAGGTGAAAGTGTGTACGTTTTTCTTCTTCACATTTTTTTCCCATTTACAATTTCACTCTAAAGTATTGATCCTTAAACATAGTTAATCTACTAAACTATACCAGGATAATTCCTTTCACACCTACATGTAATCTATTTAAATTCCTTTTGATTTGTTTGTCAAAGAAATATATATATATATGAGAGGAATGCAGTAGTAGGGGGCCAAGGGCCCGATAAAAGAAAAAGGAATTTGGTTCAAATACTTCATTTCATCGGCATGCATTCTCGAAAGAGTATCTTGGATACAATTACTTATGTATTTCATATCATTTCATGGACATGCATGATTTTTACTTCTGAGCTTTAAGTCATGTACTTCATGCATTGTAGTTGAGTCTGGTGATGCTGGTTTACATGGGCTTACTAGATAAGTCGTTGGAGCTCCTACAAAGTTACGAGGACAAGTGTACATGGATGACGACTGTTGGGCTATGTTGATGGGTCACCTTTCCCTTTGTGGTCTTGTATTATATTTTGGTTCGGGTTGTACCCTCTTTTGAAAACTCGATGTAAATATGTACATGTAAATAGCTTGGTGATGTGGGTTATGCGTTTGGTCATGTGGATGTTTATGGTGTTTGATAACAGGGTTGGTCACCTCTTTTGTTTATGGACATGGCTTGTCCTTATCTTATAATGAAAATGATTTTACTACTTTATTTTTAAAATGTCACGGGGATAAAAAAATAAATCATTCACATTTTAAATAGAGTTTGTAGCCGAATTTTACTATTTATATTTTTTTGTAGTAGTAATAGGGGAGGGCGTCACACTGAATATTTTCATTGGGGGATTACAGATTTGACATTTTCTTTTTGGGAATTCATCAGCTGTGACAGTTAAGTTGGGAGGTTGTGAGCATAGTCACTTGTCCTACTGATATACAGCTTGGTAATGCATTTGAGGCGCTTGATTCAGATGAAGTCCCCGAGCAATTATCCATGGATCCGCAAGCAAATTTGCCTACTAGGGAACCGGTTCCAAAGGCTCATCCTTCCCACACAGGCTCGTTCACCACTGCTATGCCTCTTATGATTCAACACCCGTTGGAAAAGCCTATCTGTGCTCTCAGTCGTGCATTTCAAGATAGCTCCATTGATTCAGCTAATCCAGATTAATTGAAAGTGTTACTCAGGGTCCATCTCCGCCTGTTCATGACGCTATGATTGAGCCGGATCGCCCAGGGCCGAATGAGTTGGATTTTGTAGCTTCAAAGAGATGGGCAGATTATGCAGATGAAGTGGCTAATGCTCAATCGTCGAACATTGCGGCACACCACACTCCTATTTTTACCGTGCGATCAACACGGGCGACACCCCCTCACCGTCTCAATGAATTGCATCTTCTGGAATATCCGGGAGATTGGGAACATTGCCTCTCGTAATGTTCTTAAGGCTTTATGTCAGAAACATAAACCTTCTATATTAGGTATTCGTGAGCCTAAGGTGGATATTTCATCTATTTCGGATTCCTACTGGAGTAGTTTGGGTTTGAGTTTTGTCACTCAAAATTTTCGCGCTAACGGTCGGGCTAATATTTGGGTCTTCTGTGATGCTGGTATCTCCATTCTGCAGCATGTTTGGTCTTCTTCTCAGTATATTTTTTTGCAGGTACAATTGGGGTCTATAGTCTTTCATATTAGCTTTGTTCATGGCTTGTGTGACCATATATCTAGGCGTGCACTTTGGCTGGATTTGAGGAATTTGGGTCTTACTGATCTGTTGCTTATTGGGGATTTTAACGCTGTTTTGGGACATCATGAGCGCTCTGGCAGTGGTATTTTATCCCAAGCCTCTTGTCAGGATTTCAGGGACTTCTTGGAGGATGCTGGTTTGTTTGCGGTGCAGACTACGGGGAATTCATTTACTTGGTGCTCCCCCCAAATGCCTCTATCTCTCCTTCAGGCTAAGTTGGATCGGGCCCTAGCAACGTGTCGATTTTTCTCTTTTTGGCAAGTTGTTAAGGGCTTGGTTCTTCCTCGCATTAGCTCGGATCATCACCCCATTTTGGTTTCTTGCTCGTCTTCTACTTGCATGGGTTCGGTTCCATTTTGTTTCCAACGTATCTGGGTTTGTCATGAGTCTTTTCGTGATGTGGTGGAGTCTTCTTGGGTTGCCCCATGTGCCACGCCCAACCCCTTATTGGGTGTCATGTGGAAGCTAAAGAAGTTGCATCAGGTTATTACGAAATGGAATAGGGATGTGTTTGTTGATGTTAACCATCGGGTTGAGAATCAGATGGAGAAGCTTCGGTAGATATAGAGGCATCTGGTTTTACAAATGACGACGGGACGCCGAGTTCGATGCCCGAAATGAGTTGTCTCACATGCTTTTATTACAATCTGAATCCCTTAAGCAGAAGGTCTGCTCGGCATGGCTTAAGGATGGAGATCATAATACAGCATTTTTTCATCGCCCCTGTGAGATTCATAGTGGACGCTCGGGGATTCCGGGATGGATGATCAATGGTAATTACTTAGATGATACTGTGGTTCCTAGGAATCATATTGTATCCTTCTATACGAAGCTTTTCGCGGATTCAGGGGGTAGCATTTCGGACTACTCTATGGTTGATCAGGTTATTTCTCCTATTGTGGGGGCTTTGGATAACGCCGGTTTGATGGTTATTCCTATGGATTTAGAGATTAAAGAAGCAGTTTTTGATATGGGTTCGGACAGTTCTCCTAGCCCGGACGATTTTAACGGGATGTTTTATCGTCATTTCTGGGATCTTATTTCGGCAGATGTGTCCGACGCGATCCGTTTTTTCTTTATTAGCTCTTCCTTATCTCCGGGATTGAACGCTAGTTTTATGGCCCTTATTCTGAAGACTAAGGAAGCTAATTCTATTGAGAACTTTCGGCTAATCGTCATGAGTAATTTTCTTTTTAAGATCATCACCAAGATTTTGGCTACTCATCTGGGATTGATCATTTTGCTTATTTATCTCCTACGCAGTTCGGATTTATTCCGGGGAGGCAGATTCACGATTGTATAGCCATGGTTTCTGAAGGGTTCAATGTCTTGCATGGTCGAATGAATACAAATGTGATCTTGAAGATTGATATCCGTAAGGCGTTTGATACGTTGAAGTGGGGTTTCTTCGCACTTTTGCGCCGCTTTGGTTTCTCGGAGATTTTTATTCATTGGGTGGATGTTATTCTTGATCGTCTGAATATCGTGTTACTTAATGGGATGCCGGTGGGGTACTTCTCTATTTTATAGGGACCGGGCAGGTGATCCTCTATCCTTGTTACTTTTTTGCATCGCAGAGGAGATACTTAGCAAATTTATTCAGCCGCGGTTGCTCGAATTAGTTAGGCCCGTTCATGGCACCTGGACAGATCATCTTCCCATCGTCCATCTTATATCATGGGGATCCAGCCTGGAGCGTTCCCTACAAAATATTTAGGCGCCCCAATTTTCAAAGGTGCCCCTAAGGTTGAGGATCTACAGCCCGTCTTTGATAAGCTGATCCTTAAATTTAGAAGATGGAAATGTTCTTCTCTTTCTCTTGTTGGTCGAGGTTGTCTTGTTAATTCGGTGATTACTAGTTCTTTTGTGTATACCATGATGGTTTACAAATGGCCTCGATCCATGCTCAAGCAAATGGAAGGGGCCATGCGTAACTTTAATTGGACTGGGGATGTTAATACCAACGGGTCAGTGGTGGTTAATTGGAATCGGTGTTGCACGCCTCGGGGCGAAGGAGGGTTGGGAGTTCGATTGATTGTGGTGGCTAATACTTCCTTTTTGATGAAATTTGGATGGAAGGTTATGAACTCAGAATCGATGATCTTCAACACCCTTAGACGACGCTACAGACGACGCTACTTGACGGCGGATGGGGCGATCCGGTGGTCATTTCTCCCTTCTTCTATCTAGGGCCGGATTAAACCTGGCATTTGATTGTTTGAATGATTCTCGTTGGATCCTGGGGCTAATTCGAGGTATTATTTTGGATTGACAACTAGTCAAGGTTACTCTATAGCGCATGAATTGGCATCCCTCAGGAATACAGACACTTATTTCACCATCTCATTTCGGACTACTTCTATGGTGAGTCCTGGCACTTCACCTTCTCATTTGTGGAGGCTTATTAGGATCTGATCCGGGATATTGTGCGAGTCCCATTGCCCCTTCTTCGAGGGACACACGGATATGGCTGCATTCGGAGGATGGAAAGGTTACTTCGAAATCAGCATACTCTCATATATGTCCCCATTTTCCGGATGTCAAATGGGGTTCTTGGATCTGGTCGCAACACATTCTGGAATGGCGATCGGTGGTGGCGTGGCGGGCTATCCACATTCGATTGGCTATCTTGGACTTATTGAGGGCCAGGGGAAGTTTCACTGGCCCCCCGGTTTGTGCCCTCTGTCGTGCTGCTGCGGAATTGGTTGATCATTTATTTGTCTCTTGTGTCTTTGCAGGGGCTCTTTGGTGTTGGGTTTTTGATTCATTTAACATTCACCCTTTTGTGACTTATTGTTTTAATGAATTTTTGGTGCGGCTTTTGAATTTTCATTTTAGTGAGCAGGTGGCTTTCTTATGGTGTGTGGCTATTCTGTCTTGCATCTGGCTCATTTGGCATATCCGAGAATGAGTTGGTATTTCACAACAAGCCCTGGACAGTGGACGCTGCTACTCTTCATCTTTGGGTCCTCATCGTTGAATCATCTTCATTAGATCGGGGATGCATGAGCAATGATCAACAAGACCTTCTCATCCTGCGTAGGCTGCATGTTCCTGGGCGGGTTAGATAAGCACCAAAGATCGTGGAAGTTAATTGGCAAAAGCCCCTCCTGGGGTGGATCAAGGTGAATACGGACGACAGTTCTTCGGGGGCGCCGGGCACTCTCACAGCTTCCAGGGTTCCGGAATTGTAGAGGTTTCTTTTGAGGGTGTTTTGTGACTCGTTGTGGTTCGGCTTATGCATTTGAAGCTGAATTGGTCGCAGCAATGTGGGCGATTCACTATGCTTTTGACAAGGGCTGGACACAACTTTGGCTGGAGTCTAATTCGATGTATGTGGTACATGGTGGGGCGTTCCGCCTGAGGAGCTCGTACATTATCTCATTGATGACTATGTTGGTCAGTCCAACTATAGGTTTGTTAGCTAGTGTGTCCTGGCTTCTGGTTTCTTTTCCCATTTTGGACGCTTTTACTTTCATGGGGGGTACTCTTTTTCCTGCCAAGGGTATTCCCACAAGGGTGGGTTTTACCTTGAGAGATTTTAACGAGGCCCCAACCATTCAGCCATCTGGTCGGCTTGTGACCATTACGTTAGCATTTCTAACAATGTTTTCAGGCTTACTTTTGGTTACCTGATCAGCCTGTGATCAGGACAACTCTTTTTCCGTTTTTATATATATTTTCGAATTTATTCAAAAACATAGTCAAATTTGTTGTTCAAGTTAATCTCTCTTTCGAGAGGGCAAGTTTTTACCAGATAAACCTTTCTATGGGATCCTTACCCTTTCCATTACTACTCCCATTCCAAAAGATGACCTATGGTATTTGTGGTGTCTTTCCACCCTTTACTATCATGCAGTATAAATGCCCATTAGAAGTATGTTATTATTCCTCGAAAATCCAGTCAACAAGTCATCCAATCTCTGGACTTTTCTTGAATGGTATGACAAGATTAGAAAACTTGGAAGGAAATGTTACAAGCAGAAGTGGATCAAAAAAAAGATATCCCAGATTTATACATTGTTATGGTATGCCACTGGTATTTCATAATGGGAAAAGGGTACCGATTTGTACCGACATCATTACATTTCAAATGAAAGGTTTTATCCGGAAGAATCACAAACCAGTAGCATGAGGTTAATGAATTATGCATGCATCTCCTCGTTGTAAACAAGCTTCCACTAAACCCACCTAGACCGATATATACATCACTAGTGGTAGATCCATGTGCTGACGAACCAGAGTCGAATCCCCAACAAGAAGATAATCAAGAAGGTGACACAGATACTCAAATTTTCGAGCCAGACTCCCAAGACCCGAGTCTTGTTGAAGATGAAGACATTGATTGGGACGACTTTGGATTGCTTTGGACAAAATCCTGGTCAAAGGAATACTACGACTACGACTACAATCCATGATGAAAGGATGATGTCAGCACTATATAGGTGTCCTTTTACTGGACACATGTCAGTTTATGGTTGTAAGTGTCCTTTTGTTGGGCACATGTCAGTTTCTTATCCTTGTAACGTAACATATGTTAGTTTTTTTGAATAAATGCGATAATATATATAAAAAAGAAAAAGATTCGTCCCGATCACAGGCTGATCAGTTAGCCAAAGTAAAGCCTGTAAACAAAGTCAAAGTAGATAACAGAATGGTCACAAGCCGACCAGATGGCTGAATGGTTGGGGCCTCGTTTAAAACCTTCCATGGTAAAACCCACCCTTGTGGGAAAAACCCTTGGAAGGAAAAAGAGTATACCCCATAGGAAAGTGCGCCTAAATAACAGAGCAGAAGTAGCAGGCGCACTAACTAACAAACCTATAGTTAGATTGGCCAACATAATCCTGAGTAATGGATGAGATAATAGCCGCTGGGCGCATCCCCCATCACGTATCCTCGTACGACGTCTTGCTAAGAATATCCGATACCTGGTTGCCTTACCTAAAGATGTGCGAGACCACGAAATTCATCTGAGAGAGAAGGTGTAGGGTGAACCGCCACCTACTCAAATGGCGCCAAGGCACCCCTGTCGATCTTTTCCGTAGCAACTCCACCCCATAGACCGAGTCCGACTCCAGCCATAGTTGATTCCACCCCTTCGAAAAAGCGTAGTGAATGGCGGCACGCATGGCCGCCGCTAGCTCCACCTCAAAAGCGAAACCCAAGCCACAACGTTCCACAAAGCATCCCCGAAAGAATCCCCTACAGTTGCGAAAAACACCAGAGGCTATTAGGTGGCCGGGTGCCCCCGTAGCGCTTCCATCTGTGTTAACCTTAATCCATCCCTAAAAGGTTTTACGCCATGTAACTGCACAATCTTACTCGCTGTCGTGGCGCCCGGAACCCGAAGTCTACGAAGAATGAAAAGGTCATGTTGATCATTGTGCATGCAACTTCGGTCCAAGGAAGATGACTCAAGAATTAGAACACGAAGGCGTAGGATGGCTGCCTCCAGTGTCCAGTTCTTGTCGTTGAAAGTCAAGTCATTTCTGATATCCCAGATGAGCCAAATGTCGGATAACACCGCCACCCTCCAGAGAAAGGCCACCTGCTCACTAAAATGAAAACGCATTAAACGCACCAGGAATTCATTGAAACTATATGCCTGAAAAGTAATTGACATTAAAAGCATCAAAGATCCACGGCCAAAGAGCCACTGCAAAACCGCATGAAACAAACAAGTGGTCAACAGATTCCGAGTCAACACAACAAAGACCGTAGACCGAGGGGCCCGTGAAGGAGCCCTGCGGACGCAGTACATCCAATAACGCCAGACGATTATGGATAGCCCGCCAAGCCACAATTGAACGTCTTTCTGGAATGTGAGGGGACCAAATCCAGGAACCCCATTGAACCACCGGTGAACTAGGACGCAGAAACGTATAAGCCATCTTCGGAGTAATACTCCCATCATCAGAATGGATCCAAGTACGGGTATCTGTCGATGCTGGGGCGATGGGGACTCTAACAATATCTCGGACCATATCCAAATAAGCCTCAATGAACGAGAGAGTGAAGTGCCAGGTCCCATCGTAGAAGTAGTCGGAGATGCGATGTCGGAATAAGTATCTGTACTCCTGCGGAATCCCAATCATGTCTGCGATGGAGTAGCCCAGCCAATTGTCTAGCCAGAATAGAATGCCGGAATTGGATCCGGGGACCCAACGGCAGTCATCCAAGAAACCTGATATCCCAGGACGAATCCCTCTCCAGATGGAGGAGGGGATGTAAGACCGGCGTGGGGAACCATTATTAGCCAAATAGCACTTTCGGAGAATATCGAAAACCAAAGAGTTTGAAGTCATAATCTTCCAACCCATCTTCATAAAGAAAGCATTATTGGCCACCTCGATTGAGCTGATGCCCAGACCCCCCTCTGGCTGGGGCGTGCAACAACGCCTCCAATTAACCACCACTGATCCCTTAGAGTTCACATTTCCAGTCCAGATGAAATTACGCATGGCCTTTTCCATTTGCTGCAATAAAGTTCTGGGCCATTTGTACACCATCATCGTATGCACAAAGGAGCTGGTGATAAGTGAATTAACCAAACAAACACGGCCAGCAATAGACAAAGCAGTCCCTTTCCACCTTCTGAACTTGAGAATAATCTTATCGAAAACCGGTTGTAAATCCACCACCTTGGGCGCACCATTGAAGATGGGGGCGCCCAAATAAACCGTAGGGAAATGCCCGCGCACATAATTAGAAACCCGTCTACCAAAATAAACTTTAGATTTGTTAGGATTGAAGACCTGGCCTGAAATATCCGCATAGAGGTTAAGAATCGGATAATAGTACGTGCATTGCTCGTGGAGGCCCCACACATAATCACAATATCATCTGCATACATGATCGACGAGGGGAAGACCACCTAATTGGGCACCCCCGGAAAGGTTGGAGTTGATTCCTGTTAATCGCCTCCTCAAAGAATCTACTCGAAACGTCTTCCGCAATGCAAAAGAGCGAGAGGAGATAACGGATCCCCCGTCGAACCCCTCGAAGCAAGAGAAATAACCCACTGGCGACCCATTGAGAAGGACCGAGATTCTTGAAGATTGAAGGATAATCTAAATCCAATGAATGAACACTTCAGAGAAACCAAAGTGACGTAACACGTGTATTAGAAAACCCCAATTAACCGTAGTATGAAAGGCCTTTCGGATATCAATCTTTAGAATCATATTGGCATCGTTACATCGCAAAAATATTGAATCCCTCCGAAACCAAAGTGATACTGATCATGAATGAATCGCCTGCCCGGATAAAACCAAATTGAGTAGGCGACAAATATGAAGAGATGATAGCGCCCAAACGCGTCACCAGAATCTTGGTAATGATCTTGAAGAGAAAGTTGCTCATGACAATCGGCCTAAAGTTCTCCACCACATTAGCTTCCTTGGTCTTGGGAATGAGAGCCATGAAACTGGCGTTCAAACCCGCTGGAAAGGAAGCCGTGACAAAGAAATATCTGATGGCTGCGACCACCTCGTCTGAAACTAGATCCCAAAAATGATGATAAAATCTTCCACTGAAACCGTCCAGACCCAGAGCACTGTCTAAACCCATATCAAACACCGCTTCTTTCACCTCGGAATTTGAAGGTATAGCTGTCAGAGATGCATTGTCAACCATGCTTACTGTAGGGGAGATAAGTTGGTCAACCAAAGTGTAATCCGAACTGTTGTGTCCCGTGTCTGCGAAAAGATCCATATAGAATGAAATAATATGATTCCCAAGATCAACCGGATCCTCTGTGTAGTTGCCGTCGATCATCAGATCCTGTATCCTGGATCGCCCATCTCGAATCTGGCAGTGACGTTGGAAAAAAGCCGTGTTGCGGTCCCCATCCTTTAACCAAGCTGAACGGGATTTCTGCTGAAGAAACTCGGACTGCATTTGCAACGTGCGAGACAAAGCAGTCTGCGCCTCAAATTTCAATTCCCTGAGGGCCTCCGTGAAGCCCTCGGATTCAATATCAGCTTGAATCTAACAGACCTTTTCCATCTGACAATCCACCTGACGATGAACATCTCCGAAAACTAACTTATTCCAAACCTTAATCATCTGTCTCAGCCTCTTGAGCTTCCACATGACACGTAGCAGAGGATTGGGCGACGCGCACGGGAGAGCCCAAGAGGTAGTAACTATGCTCCAGAAAGAATGATGATTAACCCACATGCGCTGAAATCAAAAAGGAGACGGCCCCTTGCTGATGGAAGAGGAGCAAGAAACCATGATGGGATGGTGATCGAAACCAATACGCGGAAGAACTAAGCCCTTAACAACTTGCCAAAAGGAGAAGAATTGACTAGTTGCCAGGGCGCGATCCAGCTTAGGTTGAAGTAGAGATAGAGGCCTTCGGGGGGAGCACCAAGTAAATGAATTCCCGTACCAGTCCCAGAGCGCTCATGATGACCCAACACCGCATTGAAATCTCCAATAAGCAGCAGATCAATAAGACCCAAATTCCTCAAATCCGACCAAGGAGCACGACGAGCAACATGATCACACAAACCATGAGTAAATCCAACATGGAAAATCATAGAGCCGAATTGAATTTGCAAAATCAGACATTGGGAAGAAGACCATACCTGGTTATGTACTGAAATGCTGGCGTCACAAAGGACCCAAATATCTGGGCGCCCATTCGCCCGGAAGCTTTGAGCAACGAACCGGAGCCCCAAGCTATTCCAATAAAAATCCAAAATGGATGAAATGTCCACCTTAGGTTCACAAATTGCCAAAATGGAAGGCTTATATTTATGGCACAAAGTCTTAAGAACATTACGAGATGTAATGTTCCCAATCCCCCGGATATTCCAGAAGATGCAATTCATTGAGACGGCGTGGGAGGTGGTGCCCGTGTTGATCGCACGGTAAAGACAGACGTGTGGTGCGTTGCTGAGTCGGATGATTGAGGGTTACCAACTTCATCCGCGTAATCTGCCCATCTCTTGGAGGATGCAAAATCCATCTCATGTGGATCTTGGCGATCCGGTTTAATAGTGATGTCGTGCGCTGGTGGAGACGGCCCCGATGTAACCCTCCGGAGAATGCTATCTTTAGCTGAATCCAAGGAGTTGTCCCGAAAAGCACAGCTAAGAGCACGGATAGGCTTCCCCAAAGGATATTGAACCGTAATGGGCATAATGGTGGATACCGAGCTAGTGGCGGAAGAATTAGCCTTGGGAGATGGCTCCCTAGCTGGATAATCGGCTTGGTAATCGGCAGGTTGCTGGTCATGAGAGTTATCTAAACCGAGGACCTCAAATGTATTATCAAGATTGATGTCCGTAGAGCAAGTGACTAGTGCGTGGGGAGAAGATTCCTCAAGCATTGTCGTACCCGGATTTCCCATTGAGCCATCAACGGCCTTGCCCTTGTCCTGCTGAACAGGACGATAAACCTTACGAACCCTGGAGCGGCCGCGCCGCACTGAATTATTTCGCGTCCCCAGCGCCAGTGAGCGCCCCTGGTGTTATTGTTATTGTAAGTGTCCTTTTAAGGGACACGTGTCAGCTTGGTGTTGTAAGTGTTCTTTTATTGGGACACATGCTAGCTTGTTATTGTAAGTGTCCTTTTAGTGGACACGTGTCAATTTCCTGTTTAAGGTGTCCGTGCAGGTGACATGTGTACATGATAGGTGTCTTATTAGTGAAAACGTCTATTTCTCATGAAGAAGGTCTAAGAAGGCAACACGTGTCTAGCAGAGATGTCTTGTAAGATGGACACGTATCAAATTTTGTTTTGTACATGAGGCCTATTTAAGGACCTATTCAGTTTATGGAAAACTCAGACAAAAATTAAATAAAATCTTCATTTTACAAAATATGAGTTTCTAGTTCTCTTTTATGTATCTTCAAAAGCCTCATAGCTAATCTGCAATTATCTTTCAAATTCTTCGATCTTCTTCATGAAGTATGCCCTGTAATTGCCTCATTGAAGATCATGTACATCAGAACCATGATTGAAGTACCTGGCACAATATTATTAGGCACGGTCCCCTTAATCCATTCGGCGGTTAGAATTCTTTGAAGTTTTGAATGAATGACCTTCCTATGAGGTTTTGCCAGAAAGCCGTCCAGGCAAGGTGTGCCACTTAGGCTAAGGTGAATAACTCTCTTGATATCCCTTTTAGCCAGATACATAGTATATCTTCTTCTCTTTCCCTACCTAGAATTTCTACTAGTCATATCGAAAATACCATAGAATACTCTACTATCCCAAGTAATGTTGTCATAGAAAAATTGTTCCCCGGTTGTTGTTAGTCCATATAATATATATAGAAATCATGGATCTTGGCCCAAACACATTAAATCTATTATCTTGAATAAGAGCACTCGACCAAAGGAGATATCCAATCGTCCAGAATGGATCACTGTGGTCTTCCTTCAACTCAACAAGAGCAGTACATCACACTGTCCATTCCACCCAAGTTCATCACACGATGGAGATTGGAAAGTTACACTCATCTCCATCTTGGAGCTGTACGACTTGTTCTCTCTTACCATGGAAGAAAATGTCTTCCAAAAGATAGCCTATATCGGCAGAATAAAGGCATAAAAGATGCTCTGATGGTCCTTGATGAGTCTAGATCTGACGTCCCGACAATAATCTAGATACCCAAACAAATCAGGAGAAAAGACTTGGAGCAATTATTTCCAAAAGAATGGATCACCAACTATGAGTCACTTCACCAACAGTCAGAAATGGTCCAAGCAACCGACTTTAAATTTCAAAGGGTGAAGGATGGATGTGTCAAGATGATCTACCAAACACCTTCCAATACAAAACCTTCCAATCCTGAATTCCAGCTGATGGATCCCATTTTTACATTAACAGAGTTAATGGCCATTTTTTATTGGATGTTGATCCATACATATGTGATCCAGAATGTTCTTGTGGAGAAGAATCAGACTCTGATGAGGAAGATCATATACGGAGAAGAAGCAGAAAGAAGAAAAACACAAGGGGACCACATTGCAGACCAGATGGTCAACCTGACCCTCTAGATCCAAGTCCAAAACACTTACCATATTACAGAAAAAGGTTAGCTATCCTTCAAAAGGAAAAGTACGGGTGTTAGAAAGAAGTTCAGACACCTTTTCCTCCTACTCCTCCTACACTCAACAGAGGATTACATTCAAGCTTTTTGTGCAAAGCACTACTATGGAACATGACGGACAAATAAAGGGTCCCACTCAAGCAGAAGAAGTGCTAAATTGGCATATATAGCAGAACCAGGGTGATGCTCTCTCTCAACGCCGATCGCCTTCTCCCTTCCATTGGATCTTAATTCATTCGATCATGGAGATTGATTCATTTTTGTTCTCTGAAATTCATAGATTGGATTTTTGAATCATTCAACATTTACCCATTTCAGGCTAACAGCTTTAATGAATTCCCGATCTGACTAATTAATTTCGATTCGGCAAGCGAGTTACTTTCCTCTGGCGTGTGGCTATCCTTTCCTGCATATGGCTCATTTGGCATATCCGGAATGAGATAGTATCTCACAACAAAGTCTGGACAATCTATCTGAGAGTACTCGTTGTAGAATCATCATCATTGGATCGGGGTTGTATGCATAACGACCAACATGACCTCCTTATCCTGCATAGGCTGCGAGTTCCAGGATGACATAGACAAGCTCCGAAGATTGTGGACATTAACTGGCAAAAACCCTTCCCGGGCTGAATCAAGGTAAACACAGACGGAAGTTCCTCTGGGGCGCCGGGCAGACTCACCGCTTCAGGGGTCTTCCGAAATTGTAGAGGGTTCTTTCGAGGTTGTTTTGTACATCAGTGTGGTTCGGGATACGCGCGTTTGAGGCTGAATCGATCGCGGCAATGTGGGTGATCCAAAGAAGCTTCTACAAAGGGTTGGACGCAACTTTGGATGGAATCGGATTCAATGTATATGGTGAACTTGCTGGAGAAGAGATCTACGGAGGTCCCGTGGCGCCTCCTTAGCAATTGGCGATACACTTTACACCTGCTCGTTCATATGGATTTTGTGGTCTCACATATATTTTGGGAAGGCAATCGAGTGGCGGATATGTTGAGCAAGAAGACGGAGTACGACACATGGTGGGGCGTTCCACCACAGAAGCTTATAAATTATCTCACTGATGACTATGTTGGCCAATCCACCTATAGGTTTGTTAGTTAGCACGTGCTGCTTCTTCATTTCTGTACGCCTGGGGGTGCTATTTTTCCTTTCAAGGGTTTTTCCCACAAGGGTGGGTTTTACCTTGGAAGGTTTTAACGAGGCCCCAACCATTCAGCCATTTGTTTCTTTGGCTACCTGATCAGCCTGTGATCAGGATCACTCTCTTTTAATTTTTATATATCTTTAATTCATTCATGTGGGAAAAACCTCCCAAGGTAAAACTCACCCTTGTGGGAAAAACTTTTGGCATGAAAAAGAGTACCTCCCAGCGTCCAAAAATACAGAAGGAAGAGCCCAGACGCATTAAATAAGAAACCTATAGTTGGATTGACCAACATAGTCTTCCGTGAGAAAAGGCACAATATCAGCAGGAGAGACTCCCCACCGAGTCTCAGATGCGACTTTTTACTCAGAAGATCAGCCACTCGATTGCCTTCCCGATAAATATGCGAGACCACCAGATCCATCTGTGAAAGCAGATGAAGAGTGTAACACCACTTGCTAAGGTGACGCCAGGGAACTGCAATGGATCTCTTATGGAGCAAGCCCACCACATAAACAGAATTTGACTCAAGCCAAAGTTGGGTCCAGCCCTTAGCGAATGCGTAATGAATGGCCCACATCGCCGCCAACAATTCGGCCTCAAAAGCGTAACCCGCACCACAGCGTTCCACAAAGCAACCCCAAAAGAAGCCTCTGCAATTCCGGAAGACCCCAAAAGCTGTAAGACTTCCCGGTGCCCCCGAAGCGCTACCATCCGTATTCACCTTGATCCAGCCCGGAAAGGGTTTTTGCCAATTAACTTGCACAATCCTCGGAGCTTGTCTAGACCGCCCAGGAACTTGAAGTCTTTGTAGGATGAAAAGATCTTGTTGATCATTATGCATGCAACCCCGATCTAAGGAAGAGGATTCAACGATGAGAACACGAAGATGAATAATGGGCGCGTCCACCGTATAGAGTTTATCATTAATAACCAAATTGTTCTGGATATGCCAAATGAGCCAAATGCAAGACAAAATTGCCACACGCTATAAGAACGCAACCTGCTCACTGAAAAGGAAATTCGTTAAGCGCACCAAAAATTCATTAAAGCTATGAGCCATAAAGAGGTGAACATATGAACCAAAAATCCATCGCCAAAGAGCCCCTGCAAAGACACAAGAGACAAACAAATGATCAACAGATTCAGCAGACGCACAACACAGACCACAGACCGAGGGGCCAATGAAACTTCCCCTAGGACGCAATAAGTCCAAGACCACCAAACGATTGTGGATGGCTCGCCACGCTACAATCAAACGCCGTTCCGGAATATGAGGTGACCAAATCCAAGAACCCATTGGACCATAGGAGAATGGGGCTGGATAGAGATTACACCGCTTTCGAGGTAATATTCCCATCATCAGAGTGCGTCCAAACCTACATGTCCTTTGAGGAAGGGGCAATGGGGACGTGAACAATATCCCGGACCAGATCCAAGTAAGCCTCAACAAACGAGGAGGTGAAATGCCAGGACTCATCATAGAAGTGCTCCGAAATGCGATGCCCAAAAAGATATATGTACTCATGTAGAATACCAATTCTATCTGCGATTGAGTAACCCAACCAATTGTCAAGCCAAAATAAAACCTCGGAATTACACCCAGAGATCCAATGAGACTCGTCCATGCAATCCGCAATGCAAGGCCTAATCCCAGTCCAGATGGAGGAATGGATAAACGACCTTCGAAGAGAACCATCCGATGTCAAATAACAATTCCTGAGAGTCTTGTAAATCACAAAATCTGAATTCATAACCTTCTAGCCCAATTTCATCAGAAAAGCGTTATTAGCCACAATAATTGATCACACGCCCAGGCCCTCTTCGGCCCGAGGCATGCAACATTGATTCCAATTGACCTCCACCGAACCTTTTGAATTAACGTTACCACTCCAAATAAAGTTACGCATGCCTTCTCCATTTGAGCAAGGATCTCGGACACTTGTAAACCATCATCGTGTGCACAAAAGAGCTCGTAATCACCGAATTAACCAGGCAGACACGACCAACAAGAGATAAAGAGGTCCCTTTCCATCTTCGAAATTTGAGAATAACCTTATCAAACACGGGCTGTAAATCCGCGGCCTTAGGAGCACCTTTAAAAATTGGGGCTCCTAAATAAACCGTAGGGAAGGCTCCTAACTGAATACCCATAATAGTCTGGATACGCCCATGCACATGATTAGAAACCCGGGTGCCAAAGTAAACTTTTGATTTGCGAGGATTGAATGTCTAACCCAAGATATCAGCATACAACGTGAGGATTTGAAGAAGGATACTGGCATTAGCTAAAGAGACCCCACTCATAATAACAATATCGTCAGCGTATAGAATCAAAGATGGAAAAATAATATGTTGAGGCGCAATGAATGGCCCTAACTGATTCTGAGTCACCACGATCTCAATAAATTTTCTCCAGACTTCATCCGCGATACAAAAAAGTAAAGAAGATAAAGGGTCCCCCTGTCTAACTCCTCTAAAATAAGAAAAGTATCCCACAAGCGACCCATTCAGTAAGATCAAAATCCTGGAAGACTGAAGAATAACTTCAATCCAATGAATGAAAACATTCGAGAAGCCAAACCGTGCAGGACGTGGATCAAAAAACCCCAATTTAAAGTATCAAATGCTTTGCGGATATCAATTTTCAAGGTCATATTAGCATCATTCCAGCCATGCAAAACATTGAAGCCTTCAGAAACCAGAGCTATACAGTCGTAAATCTGCTTGCCCGGAATAAATCCAAACTGCGTAAGCAACAAATAGGGAGAAATGATCGAGCCCAACCGAGTAGCCAAAATCTTAGTAATAATAGAATGAGAGCCATAAAACTAGCATTCAACCTTGAAGGGAGGGTCGAGCTAGTGAAGAAAAAATGGACCGTAGCGGAAACCTCCGCTGAAATAATGTCCCAACAGTGATGGTAAAATGTCCCGTTGAAACCGTCAGGGCCAGGAGAGTTATCCAAACCCATATCAAAAACTGCTTCCCGAATCTGCGAATCGAAAGGAATCAATGTTAAAAGAGCATTATCCACCGCCCCACCATCGGAGATATCGCCTGATCAACCATAGTATAATCCGATATGGTACCTCCTGAGTCCGAGAAAAGCTCCTTATAGAAGGAGGTAATGTGATCCCCAAGAACCACTAGATCATCCGAGTAATTACCATCAATCATCACACCCTGAATCCCCAAACGGCTACCCTGAATCTGACAACAACGATGAAAAAAGCTATATTATGACCCCCATCCTTAAGCCAGGCCGAACGAGCTTTCTGTTTCAGGAATTCTGCTTGCAATAACAGCGTATTGGATAAAGCATTTTAGGCTTCAAATTCCATTTCATGGCGGGCAGAGAAACCCAAAGTCTTAATATCCGCCTGAATCTGACGAACTTTCTCCATCTGACTCTCCACTTTACGATTAACATCCCCAAAGAGGTCTTTATTCCAAACCTTAATAGTCTGATGCAACCTTTTAAGCTTCCACATGACGCGCAGGAGTGGATTAGGGGAAGGGCACGGAAGGGCCCAAGAAGAAATGACTAGATCCGGAAACAATTCATGACAAATCCACATGCGCTGAAAACAAAATAGAGACCCTTGCTGACAGAAGACGAGCACGAAACCAAAAGGGGATGGTGATCCGAGCTAATACGAGGAAGAACCAAACCTTTGACTGATTGCCAAAGAGAGAAAAATCGACAAGTAGCTAGGGATCGATCCAACTTAGCCTGGAGAAGGGAGTGGGGCATACGGGTGGTGCACCATGTGAATGAGTTACCCGTAGTTGGCATAGAAAACAAACCAGCATCCTCCAAAAAGTCCCTGAAGTCCTGACAAGAAGTCTAGGATAAAATGGCACTTCCCGATCTCTCATGATGACCCATAACAGCATTAAAATCCCCAATAAGCAATAAATCATCAAGACCCAAATTTGTCAAATCCAGCCAAATCGTGCACCGATCACTGAGAAGAAATCTAGACCTATTGTAAAATAGAAATGCCAGGATTACAGAACACCCAGATATCCGCCAGACCGTTAGAACGAAAGTTCTGAGTCACAAAACTAAAACCCAAACTAGTCCAATAAGAAACTAAAATCGAAGAAATGTCCACCTTAGGCTCACATATAGCCAAAATAGACGGTTTATGCTTCTGATATAAACCTTAAGAACATTACGAGAAGAAATGTTCCCAATCCCCCAGATATTCCAGAAGATGCAATTCTTTGAGAGGGAGGGGAGGCAGACCGTGTTGTGCGCACGGTAGAGTCAGAAGTAAGATGTGTCGCAGGATCAGACGATTGAGCATTAGATACTTCATCAGCATAATCCGCCCATCGTTTTTGAAGACGCAAAATCTAATTCATTGGACCCTGTAGAATTCGAATTAATTGTGAGGTCATGTATAGCCGGAGATGGGCCTTGAGTACGAATAGGCTTCTCCAACGGGTGTTGTATCGTCAGAGGTAGACTTGAAGAAAAGGAGCCAGTGTTAGAGACTGGAGCCTTGGGAACCGGATGACGAGTTGGGATAACCGGAGGGGAATCCGTGGAATGTTGTTCTGGGGAGTCCTCCGTGGCAAGTGCCTCAAAAGCATTACCAAGATGGATGTCGTTAGGGCAAGTGACTATGGCACAGAATGGGGAGCCAAGCCGCATAGTTGAACCCGTATTTCCCATTGAGTTATCAATGGCCTTGCCCTTGTCCGTAGCCTGCTGCACTGGACGATAAACTTTTTGATCTCTGGAACGACCCCTTTGTGCTGATGTATGGCGCCCATCCGGAGCCCTGGAACGTCCTTAAGTAGGACTAGGGCATCTTTCCACAGCCGAAGTCCCCGTAGAAGTAAGACGGCAAGAAGCAGTCGAGTGTCCCATTACATTACACTTAGAGCAGAACTCAGGGAGTTTCTCATAGCTAACCGACACAAACAAACACTAGCCAACTCGTTCCACCATAATATGATCCTCCAACGATTTTGAGAGATCTACATCAACCAGAACACGAATAAAATGTCCCAGAGATCCATCTACTGATTGCTGATTGATTTGAATCGGAGTACCAATAGCACTGGCGATCCCCAAAATAGTATTAGGATCCCAGTATTCCAAACTGAGCTCAAAAGTTCGAATCCAAATACTGGTTACGGAAGTGTGAACCTTGTAAGGGTTGAAATTCGAAACCCAGGGAGAAAGTCGAATAGTCCTGGGATTAAGAGCCCAATTGATACGTAACTGAGCACGAGATCAATCCTGCGCATTAAAAATTTTAACACAAAAATATCCCTTGCCCAAGGGAATTATTTTCCAGTCGTTTTTAATGCTTCATATCTCGGATAGCAGTTTATGTAAAAGCATCGTCGGCCAAAGCTTGCTACCCTTTCCCAAAATCACCCGCCCAATCAAAGAATAAGAGAATTCGACAAGACTTTGCTAGTAAACGTTTTCATCAATAGTCATAGAATAATAATCTCCCTTCCTAACAGGTTTAGGGATAGAATGAATCTTGTCGGAAACTATATGAGAAAATGAAGTGAGATTACCTAGGGCCTGGTAAAAAGTTGAATGCATAGGATGAGTATTACCTGAAACAACTTTAGCAAAAGTGTTACCCAAATTAGCATGAGCATTAGCATTATGAGCCGAAAGTCGAGGGTTCGAGTCATGAGCAGAGGTCGTTGAGAAGAGCTTTCAGCAATCTGAGCAGCGTCTTTGGGAGCAGCATCCTTGGGGGGGCATGTAGGCGAAATTCCATGCAGATGGCAGATAGGACAGATAACATTTTTATAGTTGTTATAAATTGTATTCGGATAGTTCGAGGGGCGATTACACCTTCATTGTGCGAGAATTTTCATAGTCTTCTTGGTCTTCGCCGGCGGCCCTTCTTCTCAAATTCCGGTCATCCTTCATGGTTGCTCCCATGGCGGAGCCTCCATGGCATAGTTTTACTTCCAACTTTGCACCTCCATCAAACCCTAATCAACAAACTCCATAATCCGTCCATCCTCCAAAAAATTCTACGTCGACTGTGCAGGCCTCCGCTGCGGTTCCATGTGGATCAACAATCTCGCAGCCCTCCTCTCCGCGCACAACGTCGCCTGATCATGGCTCACACTTGAAGTCGGGAATGTTCTCCTTTTACGGGGTTCCTTGGACGTTCTTGTCAAGCACCAATGGCAGCGGTCCCCAGCAGCCACGCACGAACGCACCACCTCCAAGCAGAGCCAACGCGCGCAGCGATGGACAGCAGCCATGTGCACCTGACTCAGCACATCCTCGTACCATCCAGACAACCTCGTACCTGCAGACGGGCTTGTCTCCTAGCGACGTGCACCTGAAATTGCCCCACGCACCTGCTGCCTCGCCTGTGGTCTCCTCCCATGCGGCGGTTAGGGGGGATGCTCCCTTTACCCCCATGGCTGCCTTTGTCCATGGGGAGGCCGGCCCTTCTAGTCTCCATGAGGGGACGGCCGCAACCCCCCTCTCTAGAGTGGTCCCCTCCCGGGGAGTTGATGAAGGTCATCCCTTGATTTACAACTCAAGGAAATAAAGAACCGATGATGATTCATGGAGGGCCAATCACGAGAGCAAGAGCTAAACAAATTAAGCAAGCTTTGATGACTCTTGTTGCTGAAATTAAAGAAAATGTGCAAGGGAGCTCAATACAAGGCCAAGTAATGAATGTTATTCAAGTTGTTGGGCCAGAATGCATCTAATAAGTTGGGCTCAATCATGGAACTGAATTGAAGACTTAATTTGGAGTTTATGGGCCATGATTTTCGTCCAACACCTCAAGCCCAAGAGGAGTGATGTTTCATTTTGCTTAAAATGGTCAATTTTCAGCATTTTGTTAGTCAAAGTGTCTTAGTTAAGTTAATCAAGTATGATTATTCAATAAAGTAAGTCTAGTAGTCATTTTCCAAGTCTAGAAAGGTTGTCTAGTCTAGTAATCATTTTCCAAGTCTAGTAAAGGTGGTCTAGAGTGTCTCTTCACATGGGGAGTCATTTTCTATGTTGTAAGACTAGAAAAAGGGGTCAAGAATGTCTCTTCAAATCCCATGAAAAGCCAATTCGGGATTAACATTGAAGCATCATATTGTAACTATAAAAGCATGGCAGCCCATGTAAGAATGGACAATTGATTGATATATTGAAATTGGCATTTACCTTTGTGAGTTGAAATTCTCTTTGTAGAGTTTTCAATTGTTTAAGAACTTATCAAGATACTTGAGCAATATCTTGTGGTGTTCATCATACCAAGGTTCTTGGCTGATCATATAGCCATCGGGTCAAGGTTATAAAGCTCTAGGTAAGATCAAACTAGATCATCGATCTGGAATATCCGCTGCCTACTTGTATACGTTGGGTTCTTGAATCGATATATTCAATGGGTCCTTCGTACAATCCATATCATTTTGGTATCGTGAGCAATCTGGCATTGATCGATTTCCTATCATTATCCATATTCTATCTTCTAGTTTCAAAAAAAAAAAAAAAAAAAAAAACGAAAAAAAAACGAAAAAAAAAAAAAAAAAAAAAAAAAAAAAATCTGAATTCCTTCTCCATTCAATCTTGAGAAGTACATACAAAAAAAAAAAAATCTTGTTGTTGGAACCTAAAAACTCCACCACCAAAAGAAAATTGTATCTTGTTTCTTAGAAAAAATACTTATTGTTCTTTTTGTACACGGGCATATCATTTGTTGAACGTGACTTGGAATTGCTTGTCTTGATTTGTTCTTATTCTTATTGAGCCTACATATGAGAATTTGAGTGGTAAAAGGCATTGAGTGGTGAGATCATTAGAGGGGAGGTAAAAGCCAATTGAGTGAATCGTCTTGAGTGATACACGAGTGTTTTGTGAGGAATATATCATGGAGGATACTTCGGGCAGCAAGGTTGGAGAAAAAGATTTCACTATTGAGGCTATGCAACAACAATTTGCAAGATTTACAGCAATTCTTGAAAATATAACGGATCGTTTGGAGAGGCTTGAACAACCAGCAGCTAGGAGGCGTGAGATTCCTCAACCAAATCAATGGAGACGTAATGAGGAGTGGGAATCTGAGGAGGAAGAAGAAATGGAGCTGCAACACCATGGAAATAGACGAGGTGGGAGAAGGCAAAATAATGAAGTTGATCGGGATTTAGGGAACATCAAATTGAATATCCCTACATTCCATGGAAGAAGTGATCCCTGCTTATTTGGAGTGGGAGAGAAAGGTGGATCTTATTTTCGAATGCCACAATTACTCCGAGGAAAAGAAGGTAAAGCTTGCTGCAATTGAGTTCACCGACTATGCATTAGTTTGGTGGGATCAATTAACCACAAATCGAAGGCGTTACGGAGAAAGATCGATCACTACTTGGGCTGAAATGAAGACAACCATGCGTAGGAGATTTGTACCATCACATTATTTTCGTGACTTGTATCAAAAACTCCAAACAATGACTCAAGGTAGTAGATCAGTGGATGAGTATTACAAGGAGATGGAGATTTCAATGATTAGGGCCAATATTGATGAAGATAGGGAGGCTACCATGGCAAGATTCCTAAGCGGGCTGAATAGGGAGATTGCTAACATAGTGGAATTACAACACTATGTGGAGCTTGAAGACATGGTGCATACAGCCATAAAGGTGGAAAGGCAACTCAAGAAGAAGGGTTCATTTCAAAAGAGTTACGTATCAAATTTTCAGTCTTCCAACAAGATGAAAGAAGGAATGTTGAAAGCAAGTGTTGGAACAACCTCTAAAACTCAAACCGAGGCGTTCAAAACCAAGTACAATGAGGTTGATAAGGAAAGGGTCTCAACTCCAATTCTCGAAATCGAGATATCAAATGTTTTCGTTGTCAAGGGTTTGGACATATTGCATCTCAATGTCCAAACAAGAGAGTGATGATCATGAAGGATAATGGAGAGATAGAATCTGAAAGTGAACATGAAGAGGAACAACTTGAAGAGACCATACCCGAACATGGAGAGCTTTTGGTTGTTAGAAGAGCTCTAAACATGCAAACAAAGATGGAAGAAGCTGAACAACAAAGGAGAACATCTTCCACACGAGGTGTTTAGTTCAAGGTAAGGTGTGCATGTTAATTGTTGATGGAGGGAGTTGTGCTAATGTTGCTAGTTGTGAAATGGTGGAAAAACTGAATTTAGCTACCACTAGCACCCCAATCCATACAAGCTGCAATGGCTTAATGATTGTGGAGAAATTCGTGTGACTAAGCAAGTTTTGGTATCATTTTCAATTGGCAATTACAAGGATGATGTTCTATGTGATGTGGTACCAATGCATGCTAGCCATATTCTATTGGGGAGACCATGGCAATTCGATAGAAGGGTGACGTATGATGGTTTTCTTAATCGATGCACACTCAAACATCGTAATAAAAATATCCAGCTTGTTTCTTTGACTCCACAACAAGTGCAAGAAGATCAAATCAAAATGTCCCAAGCAAGAAAAATACGAGAGGCCGAGAAAAAAAGAAAGAGTAAGGAAGAGGGGCAAAATTCGAGTGAAAAAAAGAGTGGAGATAATGATAAGAGGAATGAATTGAGTGTGAATGAGGGAGAAAAGGTAGAGGGCAAAAAAAGGCTGAATTTCTATGCAAAAGCAAGTGAGTTAAAAAGGGCATTAGTTGAAGAAAAGAGTGTGTTAGTAATGGTGTTTAAGGAGTCCTATTTGAACACTAATGAGCTAACACCATCTTTGCCAAGTTCTTTTATTTCTCTTTTGCAGGAATATAATGATGTCTTTCCGGAAGAAGAGCCAAATGGATTGCCACCACTAAGAGGAATTGAACATCAAATTGATTTCATCCCCGGAGCGGTGCTTCCAAACCGACCAGCATATAGAGCCAACCCGGAAGAGACAAAAGAAATTCAAATGCAAGTGGAGGAGTTGTTGACAAAGGGTAAAATTAGAGAAAGCATGAGTCCTTGTGCCGTACCGATCGTGGTACCAAAAAAGATGGAGCGTGGAGAATGTGTGCAGTTGTCGTGCCATCAACAAAATCACTGTAAAGTATCGCTATCCTATTCCTAGGTTAGATGATATGCTTGATGAATTACATGGTGCTGTAGTCTTCACTAAAATTGATTTAAAGAGTGGATATCATCAAATTCGAATTAAAGAAGGTGATGAATGGAAAACTGCCTTTAAAACAAAGTATGGTTTATATGAGTGGTTAGTAATGCCTTTTGGTTTAACTAATGCTCCAAGCACTTTCATGAGATTAATGAACCATGTTTTGCGTAAGTTTATCGGCAAGTTTGTTGTAGTTTATTTTGATGACATCCTTATCTATAGCAAAACCTTAGAGGAACATCTTGATCATGTGCGTGAAGTGTTAAACACTTTAAGAAGAGAGTCTTTGCATGCTAATCTAAAAAAGTGTTCTTTTTGCATGGACAAAGTTGTTTTTCTTGGATTTGTAGTAAGTGCTAATGGAATTGAAATGGAAAAGGAAAAAGTCAATGCTATTTTAGATTGGCCAATTCCTAAAAGCATTGCTGAAGTGAGAAGTTTTCATGGTCTTGCAAGTTTCTATAGGAAGTTTGTAAAGAATTTTAGCACCATTGCTGCACCATTGAATGAAATAATCAAAAAGGAAGTTGGTTTTCATTGGGGAGAAAAACAGCAACATGCATTTGAACTCCTTAAAGAAAAACTAACTACTGCACCTATTCTTGCATTACCTAATTTTGATAAATCATTTGAGCTTGAATGTGATGCATCCGGAGTGGGTGTAGGTGCTGTTTTGATGCAGGAGGGAAGACCAATTGCTTACTTTAGCGAGAAGTTGAAAGGAGCACAATTGAACTATCCGACGTATGATAAAGAGCTCTATGCTTTGGTGAGAGCATTGGAGACTTGGCAGCACTACTTGTGGCCAAAGGAGTTTGTAATTCATACTGATCATGAGTCTTTAAAATATCTCAAGGGCCAAGGTAAGTTGAACAAGCGACATATCAAATGGGTGGAGTTCATTGAATCATTTCCTTATGTGATTAAATATAAAAAGGGGAAAGAAAACATTGTAGGCGATGCATTATCTCGGAGGCATGCCTTAATCACTACATTGGGTTCTAAGCTTCTTGGTTTTGAGTCAATAAAGGAAATGTATGACAATGATTCTGATTTCTCTTCTATTTATAAAGCTTGTGAGCATGCTTTGCATTTGGAAAGTTCTATAAACATGAAGGATACTTATTTCGTGAAAACAAACTTTGCATCCCTAAATGTTCTATTCGAGAGTTACTTGTTAGAGAAGCACATGGGGAGGTTTAATGGGACACTTTGGTGTGCATAAAACCTTGAAGTCCTACGTGATCATTTCTTTTGGCCTTGTATGCGTGTTGATGTTGAGAGAATTTGTGAAAAGTGCATAACTTGTAAACATGCTAAATCAAAATCACAACCTCATGGAATGTGATGAAGGTCATCCCGTAACAACTCAAGGAAATAAAGAACCGATGATGATTCATGGAGGGCCAATCACGAGAGCAAGAGCTAAACAAATTAAGCAAGCTTTGATGACTCTTGTTGCTGAAATTAAAGAAAATGTGCAAGGGAGCTCAATACAAGGCCAAGTAATGAATGTTATTCAAGTTGTTGGGCCAGAATGCATCAAATAAGTTGGGCTCAAGCATGGAACTGAATTGAAGACTTAATTTGGAGTTTATGAGCCATGATTTTCGTCCAACACCTCAAGCCCAAGAGGAGTGATGTTTCATTTTGCTTAAAATGGTCAATTTTCAGCATTTTGTTAGTCAAAGTGTCTTAGTTAAGTTAATCAAGTATGATTATTCAATAAAGTAAGTCTAGTAGTCATTTTCCAAGTCTAGAAAGGTTGTCTAGTCTAGTAATCATTTTCCAAGTCTAGTAAAGGTGGTCTAGAGTGTCTCTTCACATGGGGGAGTCATTTTCTATGTTGTAAGACTAGAAAAAGGGGTCAAGAATGTCTCTTCAAATCCCATGAAAAGCCAATTCGGGATTAACATTGAAGCATCACATTGTAACTATAAAAGCATGGCAGCCCATGTAAGAATGGAGAATTGATTGATATATTGAAATTGGCATTTGCCTTTGTGAGTTGAAATTCTCTTTGTAGAGTTTTCAATTGTTTAAGAACTTATCAAGATACTTGAGCAATATCTTGTGGTGTTCACCATACCAAGGTTCTTGGCTGATCATATAGCCAACGGGTCAAGGTTATAAAGCTCTAGGTAAGATCAAACTAGATCATCGATCTGGAATATCCGCTGCCTACTTGTATACGTTGGGTTCTTGAATCGATATGTTCAATGGGTCCTTCGTACAATCCGTATCGATTTGGTATCGTGAGAAATCTGGTATTGATCGATTTGCTATCATTTTATCCATATTCTATCTTCTAGTTTCAAAAAAAAAAAAAAAGAGAAAAAAAAAAAAAAAAAAAAAAAAAAAAAAAACAGAAAAAAAAAATCTGAATTCCTTCTCCATTCAATCTTGAGAAGTACATACAAAAAAAAAAAAAAAAGAAAAATCTTGTTGTTAGATCCTAAAGACTCCACCACCAAAAGAAAATTGTATCTTGTTTCTTAGAAAACATACTTATTGATCTTTTTGTACACGGGCATATCATTTGTTGAACGTGACTTGGAATTGCTTGTCTTGATTTGTTCTTATTCTTATTGAGCCTACATATGAGAATTTGAGTGGTAAAAGGCATTGAGTGGTGAGATCATTAGAGGGGAGGTAAAGCCAATTGAGTGAATCATCTTGAGTGATACACGAGTGTTTTGTGAGGAATATATCATGGAGGATACTTGGGCAGCAAGGTTGGGGAAAAAGATTTCACTATTGAGGCTATGCAACAACAATTTGCAAGATTTACAACAATTCTTGAAAATATAACGGATCGTTTGGAGAGGCTTGAACAACCAACAGCTAGGAGGCGTGAGATTCCTCAACCAAATCAATGGAGACGTAATGAGGAGTGGGAATCGAGGAGGAAGAAGAAATGGAGCCGCAACACCATGGAAATAGACGAGGTGGGAGAAGGCAAAATAATGAAGTTGATCGGGATTTAGGGAACATCAAATTGAATATCCCCCTGCATTCCATGGAAGAAGTGATCCCGAAGCATATTTAGAGTGGGAGAGAAAGGTGGATCTTATTTTCGAATGCCACAATTACTCCGAGGAAAAGAAGGTAAAGCTTGCTGCAATTGAGTTCACCGACTATGCATTAGTTTGGTGGGATCAATTAACCACAAATCGGGCGCTACGGAGAAAGATCGATCACTACTTGGGCTGAAATGAAGACAACCATGCGTAGGAGATTTGTACCATCTCATTATTTTCGTGACTTGTATCAAAAACTCCAAACAATGACTCAAGGTAGTAGATCGGTGGATGAGTATTACAAGGAGATGGAGATTTCAATGATTAGGGCCAATATTGATGAAGATAGGGAGGCTACCATGGCAAGATTCCTAAAGCGGGCTGAATAGGGAGATTGCTAACATAGTGGAATTACAACACTATGTGGAGCTTGAAGACATGGTGCATACAGCCATAAAGGTGGAAAGGCAACTCAAGAAGAAGAGTTCATTTCAAAAGAGTTACGTGTCGAATTTTCAGTCTTCCAACAAGATGAAAGAAGGAATGTTGAAAGCAAGTGTTGGAACAACCTCTAAAACTCAAACTTGAGGCGTTCAAAACCAAGTACAATGAGGTTGATAAGGAAAGGGTCTCAACTCCAATTCTCGAAATCGAGATATCAAATGTTTTCGTTGTCAAGGGTTTGGACATATTGCATCTCAATGTCCAAACAAGAGAGTGATGATCATGAAGGATAATGGAGAGATAGAATCTGAAAGTGAACATGAAGAAGAACAACTTGAAGAGACCATGCCCGAACATGGCGAGCTTTTGGTTGTTAGAAGAGCTCTAAACATGCAAACAAAGATGGAAGAAGCTGAACAACAAAGGAGAACATCTTCCACACAAGGTGTTTAGTTCAAGGTAAGGTGTGCATGTTAATTGTTGATGGAGGGAGTTGTGCTAATGTTGCTAGTTGTGAAATGGTGGAAAAACTGAATTTAGCTACTACGAAGCACCCCAATCCATACAAGCTGCAATGGCTTAATGATTGTGGAGAAATTCGTGTGACTAAGCAAGTTTTGGTATCATTTTCAATTGGCAATTACAAGGATGATGTTCTATGTGATGTGGTACCAATGCATGCTAGCCATATTCTATTGGGGAGACCATGGCAATTCGATAGAAGGGTGACGTATGATGGTTTTCTTAATCGATGCACACTCAAGCATCGTAATAAAAATATCCAGCTTGTTTCTTTGACTCCACAACAAGTGCAAGAAGATCAAATCAAAATGTCCCAAGCAAGAAAAATACGAGAGGCCGAGAGAAAAAAAAAAGTAAGGAAGAGGGGCAAAATTCGAGTGAAAAAAGAGTGGAGATAATGATAAGAGGAATGAATTGAGTGTGAATGAGGGAGAAAAGGTAGAGGGCAAAAAGGCTGAATTTCTATGCAAAAGCAAGTGAGTTAAAAAGGGCATTAGTTGAAGAAAAGAGTGTGTTAGTAATGGTGTTTAAGGAGTCCTATTTGAACACTAATGAGCTAACACCATCTTTGCCAAGTTCTTTTATTTCTCTTTTGCGGGAATATAATGATGTCTTTCCTAAAGAAGAGCCAAATGGATTGCCGCCACTAAGAGGAATTGAACATCAAATTGATTTCATCCCCGGAGCGGTGCTTCCAAACCGACCAGCATACCGAGCCAACCAACCGAAGAGACAAAAGAAATTCAAATGCAAGTGGAGGAGTTGTTGACAAAGGGTAAAATTAGAGAAAGCATGAGTCCTTGTGCCGTACCGGTGATCGTGGTACCAAAAAAAAGATGGAGCGTGGAGAATGTGTACAGATTGCCGTGCCATCAATAAAATCACTGTAAAGTATCGCTATCCTATTCCTAGGTTAGATGATATGCTTGATGAATTACATGGTGCTGTAGTCTTCACTAAAATTGATTTAAAGAGTGGATATCATCAAATTCGAATTAAAGAAGGTGATGAATGGAAAACGCCTTTAAAACAAAGTATGGTTTATATGAGTGGTTAGTAATGCCTTTTGGTTTAACTAATGCTCCAAGCACTTTCATGAGATTAATGAACCATGTTTTGCGTAACTTTATAGGCAAGTTTGTTGTAGTTTATTTTGATGACATCCTTATCTATAGCAAAAGCTTAGAGGAACATCTTGATCATGTGCGTGAAGTGTTAAATACTTTAAGAAGAGAGTCTTTGCATGCTAATCTGAAAAAGTGTTCTTTTTGCATGGACAAAGTTGTTTTTCTTGGATTTGTAGTAAGTGCTAATGGAATTGAAATGGAAAAGGAAAAAGTCAATGCTATTTTAGATTGGCCAATTCCTAAAAGCATTGCTGAAGTGAGAAGTTTTCATGGTCTTGCAAGCTTCTATAGGAAGTTTGTAAAGAATTTTAGCACCATTGCTGCACCATTGAATGAAATAATAAAAAAGGAAGTTGGTTTTCATTGGGGAGAAAAACAGCAACATGCATTTGAACTCCTTAAAGAAAAACTAACTCTGCACCTATTCTTGCATTACCTAATTTTGATAAATCATTTGAGCTTGAATGTGATGCATCCGGAGTGGGTGTAGGTGCTTTTTTTGATGCGGGGAGGGAAGACCAATTGCTTACTTTAGCGAGAAGTTGAAAGGAGCACAATTGAACTATCCGACGTATGATAAAGAGCTCTATGCTTTGGTGAGAGCATTGGAAACTTGGCAGCACTACTTGTGGCCAAAGGAGTTTGTGATTCATACTTGATCATGAGTCTTTAAAATATCTCAAGGGCCAAGGTAAGTTGAACAAGCGACATATCAAATGGGTGGAGTTCATTGAATCATTTCCTTACGTGATTAAATATAAAAAGGGGAAAGAAAACATTGTAGGCTGATGCATTATCTCGGAGGCATGCCTTAATCACTACATTGGGTTCTAAGCTTCTTGGTTTTGAGTCAATAAAGGAAATGTATGACAATGATTCTGATTTCTCTTCTATTTATATAGCTTGTGAGCATGCTGCATTTGGAAAGTTCTATAAACATGAAGGATACTTATTTCGTGAAAACAAACTTTGCATCCCCAAATGTTCTATTCGAGAGTTACTTGTTAGAGAAGCGCATGGGGAGGTTTAATGGGACACTTTGGTGTGCATAAAACCTTGGAAGTCCTACGTGATCATTTCTTTTGGCCTTGTATGCGTGTTGATGTTGAAAGAATTTGTGAAAAGTGCATAACTTGTAAACATGCTAAATCAAAATCACAACCTCATGGAATGTATAAACCTTTACCTATTCCAAATGAACCTTGGGTGGACATATCTATGGACTTTGTTTTGGGTTTACCATAGAAAAGTAAGGGTAGAGATTCTGTGTTTGTGGTTGTTGATAGATTTTCTAAAATGGCACATTTCATTCCTTGTCATAAAAGTGATGATGCTACTCATGTTGCTGATTTGTTCTTTAGAGAAATTGTGTTTGCATGGAGTTCCAAGAACAATTGTGAGTGATAGAGATGCAAAATTTTTAAGTCACTTTTGGCGTGTGTTATGGAGCAAATTGGGAACTAAACTTCTATTTTCTACTACTTGCCACCCACAAACTGATGGGCAAACTGAAGTAGTAAATAGAACTTTGTCTCAACTACTTGAACTTTGATTCAAAAGAACTTAAAGAATTGGGAAGATTGTTTGCCATTTGTTGAGTTTGCATATAATAGGAGTGTGCATTCTCTTACTAACTTTACTCCTTTTGAAGTTGTTTATGGATTTAATCCATTGAGTCCACTTGATCTTGTTCCTATCCCTGTTGAAGAGCAAGCAAGTCTTGATGGAAAAGCTAAAGCAGAATTGGTAAAGAAGTTGCATGAAAAGGTGAAACTTAATATTGAGAAGCAAACCGAGCGATATGTTAAACAAGCCAACAAAGGTCGAAAGCAAGTAATATTTGAACCAGGAGATTGGGTGTGGCTGCATTTGAGAAAAGAAAGGTTTCCAACAAAGCGAAAGTCCAAGCTACAACCAAGGGGTGATGGGCCATTTCAAGTGATTGCAAAGATCAATGACAATGCCTACAAGATTGATCTTCCAGTTTGAGTATAATGTGAGTGCTACTTTTAATGTGTCCGATCTATCTCCTTTTAATGCGAAATCGTTCTTTCGAGGACGAATCCTTTCGAAGAAGAAGGGAATGATGAAGGTCATCCCGTAGTTACAACTCAAGGAAATAAAGAACCGATGATGATTCATGGAGGGCCAATCACGAGAGCAAGAGCTAAACAAATTAAGCAAGCTTTGATGACTCTTGTTGCTGAAATTAAAGAAAATGTGCAAGGGAGCTCAATACAAGGCCAAGTAATGAATGTTATTCAAGTTGTTGGGCCAGAATGCATCAAATAAGTTGGGCTCAAGCATGGAACTGAATTGAAGACTTAATTTGGAGTTTATGAGCCATGATTTTCGTCCAACACCTCAAGCCCAAGAGGAGTGATGTTTCATTTTGCTTAAAATGGTCAATTTTCAGCATTTTGTTAGTCAAAGTGTCTTAGTTAAGTTAATCAAGTATGATTATTCAATAAAGTAAGTCTAGTAGTCATTTTCCAAGTCTAGAAAGGTTGTCTAGTCTAGTAATCATTTTCCAAGTCTAGTAAAGGTGGTCTAGAGTGTCTCTTCACATGGGGGAGTCATTTTCTATGTTGTAAGACTAGAAAAAGGGGTCAAGAATGTCTCTTCAAATCCCATGAAAAGCCAATTCGGGATTAACATTGAAGCATCATATTGTAACTATAAAAGCATGGCAGCCCATGTAAGAATGGACAATTGATTGATATATTGAAATTGGCATTTACCTTTGTGAGTTGAAATTCTCTTTGTAGAGTTTTCAATTGTTTAAGAACTTATCAAGATACTTGAGCAATATCTTGTGGTGTTCATCATACCAAGGTTCTTGGCTGATCATATAGCCATCGGGTCAAGGTTATAAAGCTCTAGGTAAGATCAAACTAGATCATCGATCTGGAATATCCGCTGCCTACTTGTATACGTTGGGTTCTTGAATCGATATATTCAATGGGTCCTTCGTACAATCCATATCGGGAGTGATGCCCCCTGGGCCGATCTCCCATCCTCGAGCACTCCTCCTGCATGTCCACCCATGAATGCTTCTCACCTTGCTGGATGCTCTGCCACCATGGGCCACTCCAACTCGTCAACCCAACAACATTCGGCTAGTAACATTGGTCATCAAGTTAATTCTTTTGCGCAGTGGTTTCGAAACCCCATCCGATGAATTCAATTTTCCCACGAGCTTGAGTATCAACCAAATGGATTCCACGACTCGGGCCCCAGTAATACCAATCTGTTTTCTGGTGGTTTTAAAGTAAAAATCTAATCCCACACTATTCGCAAAGGTGATTACTATTCCGTAACTATTGATGATAACATTTACCAGCAACGTCTCGCTGAATTTTCCTACTCATTAATTGGACGGGTTATTTTAGGAAAAGGTACCAAGCCATGGGCCACCATGCTTTTACATAAACGCTTATCTGAATTATGGGGCATCAAGAACGAATGGAAATTAATTCCCCTAGGCAAGGGATTCTTTTGTGTCAAATTGTTAAATGCGCAGGATCGCTCTCGGGCTCAGCAACGCACCAATTGGACGCTTAACCCTGGTACTATCCGTCTATCTCTGTGGGTGCCTGACTTCAACCCTTACAGGGCTCAGTCTTGATGCAGTGTTTGGGTGCAGATTTTGAACTTCGGCTGGAATACTGGGACCCCAATAACATTATGGGGATTGCCAAAGCTCTTGGGAATCCATTCTGATTGATCAGCGATCTTTGGATGGTTCTTTGGGACATTTTGTTCGGGTTCTGGTGGATGTTGACCTCTCCAAACCTTTGGAGGAACACATTATGATTGAATGCACCGGCAAATGCTCTTTTGTTTCCGTCACTTATGAAAAACTACCTGCATTTTGCTCGGCGTGCGTGTTCACGGGGCACTATACGACTTGTCGTTTTAACACGATGGGGGTAATACGGACAAGGATGGCGCATGTCACCGCCCGAGGGGCGGCCACGGAGCTGCTAAACGCAACAATTACATTGGCCGAGGGCGTTCCGGGTTCGTAGAGTTTATCGTCTGTTCACAGACAAGGGCAAGGCCGTGGATGACTCAATGGTAAATACGGGTTCGACTATGCGCGCAGGATCTCCCCCTCGTGCCATAGTCGCTTGCCCTCCAAAAATCCATCTTGGTAACACCTTTGAGGCGCTTGGTTCAGTTGAATCCCGGGATCGGAACCCGAGATGACTACACCGAGTATCCACCAGGGGTCATCGCCCAAGGTCGAAGACTTCCAAGATCGAGAACCGTTTTCACCTGCGCAATTATGCCAATCACAAGATGCAAAGATCCTTTGGGGAAGCTTTATTCGTGCTCTGAGTCGTGCCTTCCGGGACAGTTCTTTGGATTCAGCTACAGATCGAATTCTCCAAAAGGTTACGTCGGGGCCGACGCCCCCTGCTCATGACATTACTATTGAAACGGAAAGTTCAGAACCACACGAGATGAACTCCGCAGCTTCCAAAAAATGGGCAGATTATGCAGATGACGTGGATCTTCCACAATCATCAGACTCTGCTATGCGCCACACGCCTGTTTTCACCGTGCGATCGTCACGGGTGATTCCCCCTCAACCGTCTCAATGAATTGCATCTTCTGGAACATCCGTGAGATCGGGAATATTGCATCTCGCAATGTTCTTAAGGCTTTATGTCATAAGCATAAGCCTTCCATTATGGCTTTTGTGAACCTAAGGTGGACTTTTCGACTATTTCGACTCTTATTGGCATAGCCTGGTTTGACACTTGCGAGACAAAGTTTTCGAGTAAATGGGCGGCGGACATTTGGGTTCTTCACAACTCCACTATCACAATTCTAAATCGTCCGGTCTTCTACCCAAAGTGTATTGTTTTCCATGTTCAATTTGGTTCTTTGATTTTTCATGTTGGATTTACACATGGTTTGTGTGATTACATTGCACGCGTGAGCTATGGTTGGATTTGCGGAATTTGGGTCCAGGCCGATCTGTTGCTTGTTGGGGATTTCAATGCGGTTTTGGGACATCATGAACGCTCGCGCAATGATACTCTTTCCCAAGCCTCGTGCCAGGATTTCGGGGATTTCATAGAGGACGCCATTTGTTTTGCGGTTCCGACGACGGGGGAATTCATTTACTTGGTGCTCTCCACGGAGGCCTCTATCTTTACTTCGAGGCTAAGTTGGACGGGGCCCTGGCTACTTGCCCTTTTTCCGCACTTTGGAAGGATGTCAAGGGCTTAGTTCTTCCTCGCATTGGTTCTGATCATCACCCCATTTTGGTTACTTGCTCCTCGACCATTACTAGGGGTCCGGTTCCATTTTGTTTTCAGCGTATGTGGATTCACCACGATTCATTCCGGGATTTGGTTACAACCTCTTGGGGCTCTCCCCAGTGACACGTACAACCCTTTATTGCGAGTCATGAGGAAGCTCAAGCGGTTGCGTTATGTTATTAAAGATTGGAACAGGGATGTGTTTGGGGATGTTAACCGCAGCGTGGATAGCCAGATGGAGCACCTTCGTCAGATTCAGGCAGATATTGAGGCTTTGGTCTATACCTCCTTTCTCCCATTGAAGCTTTCGTAGACGTTGCGATCCTGGTGAATTCCTTAAGCAAAAGGCCCGAACTGCCTGGCTTAAGGATGGGGATCGTAACACAACATTTTTTCATCGGCATAGCCAGATTCGTCTGTACCTCTGGGATCGAATGCCAGCTTCATGGCGCTCATCCCTAAGACTAAGGATGCCAATGTCATTGAAAACTTCCGCCCTATTGTCATGAGCAACTTTCTTTTCAAGATTATCACGAAAATATTGGCTCGCGCTTGGTTCGATTATTGCTTTGACTATTTATCCCGACTCGGTTTGGTTTTATCCCGGGTAGACAAATTCATGAGTGTATTGCCATGGTATCCGAAGGGTTTAATGTCTTACAGGGACGCACGGATTCGAATATGATACTGAAAATCGATATTCGTAAGGCTTTCGACACATTGAGGTGGGATTTTTTACTACATGTCTTGCGACGTTTTGGTTTCTCCGAGACGTTCGTGCGTTGGGTGGAGGTGGTTCTTCGGTCATCCGAATATCGAGTCTTTGTTGAATGGGACGCTGGTTGGTTATTTTTCTGTTCCCGAGGAGTCGAGAGAAGGGATCCTTTATCACCCTATTGTTTTGTATTGCGGAGGAGGTCCTGGTCGGTTTATTGCAGCAAAGAATGGATCGATCCCTTGTTATCTCGCTTCACGGCGCCAAGGAGTATTATCTTCCCAGCATCCATTCTATATGCGGACGATATTGTCATCATGTGTGGGGCGTCTTCTTCCAATGCCCGGGCCTTGCTCCAGATTCTTACTCACTATGCAGATATCTCGGGTCAAATGTTTAGTCCACGAAATCCAAGGTTTATTTTGGGGCGCAGGTTTCGCATTATGTCCGTGGGAGGGTGCAACATATTTTTGGGATTCATCCAGGGACGTTCCCCACCATCTACTTGGGCGCTCCAATCTTCAAGGGAGCTCCAAAGGTCGCGGATTTACTGCCTATCTTTGACAAGATAATCCTTAAGTTCCGCCGATGGAAAGGCTCGTCCCTCTCCCTTCTTTGGTAGGGTTTGCCTTGTTAACTCAGTGATAACTAGTTCTTTTGTGCACTCCATGATGATTTATAAATGGTCTGCCACGCTGCTAAAACAAATAGAAAAAGCCATGCGTAATTTCATTTGGATGGGAGACGTGAATTCTAAAGGAAAGGTAGTGGTCAAATCGGGATACGTCTTTGCACGCCCGGGCGGAGGGAGGATTGGGCGTGCGATCGCTCAAGGCGCTAACAAGGCTTTCTTAATGAAATTGGGCTGGAAGGTTCGAACTCGGACTCATTGGTTTTCGGACCCTCGGACAACGATTTTTACTAGAAATGGGGACATCCTGGAGGTCCTTCCTTCCTTCTTCTATTTGGCCTGGATTAAACCCTGTATTTCGATTGCTTGGATGATTCTCGTTGGATCCCGGCGCCAATTCCGAGTATTATTTTGGATTGATAATTGGTTGGGATATTCCATTCTTGTGACTTGGCATTCCGCAGGATTATAGGTATTTATTCCAAAGAGCGTATCTCTCGATTACTTTTATGATGGATCCTCGGCACTTCACCCTCCCCTTTGTGGAGGCTTATTTGGAGCTGGTTCGAGCAATCGTGCGTGTCCCAATTGCGCCTACATCCCGGGATACTCGTGTTTGGATGAACTCTGAGGATGGTTGGGTTACCTCGAAGATGGCTTATAAATTCTTACGCCCCCAGCGCCCGGCAGTTAGATGGGGTTCTTGGATTGGTCCCAAAGATATCCCGAACGGAGATCGATGGTGGCATGGAGAGCTATACACAACCGATTGGCAGCGATCCCGAGGATTCTTTACGAGCTAGGGGAAGTTTCATGGCCCTTCGGTTTGTGCTCTTTTGCAGGAATCGGGGAATCGGTCGATCACTTATTTGTTTCTTGTGCTTTTGCAGGGCTTCTATAGCGTTGGATCTTCCAAGCCTTTCACGTGCACCCCTTCCAGGCTTACAGTTTCAATGAACTGCTGGTACAACTTATGGCTCTTCATTTTAGTGACCAGGTCGCTTTCCTTTGGCGTGTGGCAATATTATCCTCAGCATCTCGCTTCTTTGGCACATCCGTAATGAGCTGATTTTCCACAACAAAATCTGACTCGGAGGCGGCACTCATTCACCTACAGGTACTCATTGTTGAATCAAATCTTTGGGCCGGGATGCATGAATAATGATCAGCAGGGACCTCTTTATCCTGCGTGGTTTAAGAGTTCCCCGAAAAGTCGGGCATGCTCCGAAGATTGTGGAGGTCCGGGGCAAAACCCCTCTCGGGTTGGATCAAGGTTAACACGGATGGCAGGTGCAGGGGCGCGGGCAATCTAACACCTCCCTGTCTTCCTAATTGTAGAGGATTCTTTCGCGGATGCTTTGTCCATCACTGTGGTTCAGGGTACGCATTTGAGGCTGAATTGGTTGCAGCAATGTGGGCGATTCATTACGCTTTTGCAAAAGGATGGACACAACTTTGGCTGGAATCGGATTCTATGTATGTGGTGAACCTGCTGGAGAAGAGAACGATGGAGGTCCCATGGCGCCATCTTAGCTATTGGCGCCATACCTTGCATCTCCTCAATGACATTGATCTTGTAGTCTCTCATATCTTTCGTGAAGGCAATAGGGTGGCGGACATGCTGAGCAAGAAGACGGAGAGTGGCGCCTGGTGGGGCGTCCCGCCCACAGACCTTCTTCACTACCTCACTGATGATTATGTTGGCAAATCCACCTATAGGTTTGTTACTTAATGCGCCACCGCTTCAGGTTTCTTTTTTGGCTCCTATTTTCCTGGGGGGTACTCTTTTTCCTTCCAAGGGTTTTTCCCACAAGGGTGGGTTTTACCTCGGAAGCGCTGGTCTGACGTAGCGGAAGAAGAACTAGGAAATGCTTTTCTTGAAAACATTGATGCTAACACGCACGTGGTGCGTCCCCCTCCCCCTAATTCTTCATGAATTGCTTGTTTTGGAATGTTATAGGACTTGGAAACGAGGCCTCTAGATCCATTCTAAAGGATTTATATCGCGTACATAAACCTGATATTGTTGCTATAGCGGAGCCCAAAGTTCAATTTTCTTCTATTAATTCTTCGTATTGGAATACTATTAGTTTAACTCTGGTGGTAGAAAACTTCCGTGGCCAACGTAATTCCAGATATTTGGATATTTGTTCATACTACTAATATGCAAAGTGCGATCTCATTGCGTTACTAATCAACTGGTGGTTTGTAAAGTGGGGTTTCGAATCGCAATTTTACATGGGTATTGTTCACGCTCGGTGTTCGTATATTGCTAGAAGGCAACTATGGTTGGATGTTCGTGCATTGGGGTGGATAACCTGGTTCTGTTGGGAGATTTCAATGCGATCCTTTGGGCTCATGAGAGACAGGGTGGCGCAAGGATTCACGTTACTTCATGCAGGGAGTTTAAAAACCTTATCGATGATAATAATTTTACTCAGGTTCCTATGGTTGGCAATGACTTCACTTGGGGTATTTTTCGTCCATTTGGTAGTTTGATTCATTCTAAGTTGGACTGTATTCTATCTACTACATGGTTTATGGACATGTGACATACTATTGGAGGATATATGGGCCTCAGGCATTGTTCTGATCATTCGACGTGGCTTCATCACGAGGGATTCAAGGCGGTGGTTGCTACTTCTTGGATGATGGATTGCACTATCGTGAATCCGATGGCTAGGGTGATGCAGAAAATTAAGAGGCTTCGTCCCGTTCTTAGAAATTGGAATCATTCAGTTTTTGGGATCATTCATCGTCAGGTCGACTCAGTACAAGGCCGTCTTCAAACTCTCCAAGTTGCCATTTCCACGAATGGCTATTCGGATGATATTATTCAGCAGAAATTGACGTTACACACGGAATTAAACAAGCTTCTAAACAGCCAATACGAATTCTTATGGCAAAAAGTCGCACTCAGGTGGCTTAAAGATGGGGATCGCAACACGGAATTCTTCCATCAAAAACTCCGAGCCAAACGATCTAAAAGCTATATTATGCATATGGTGGTGGATGGTGAAATGATGGACAATCAACAGCAGATTAGAAGGCATGTCATTCGGTTTTTCGAGCAGCTTTTTTCGGATACGGTCAATGGAAGCAACGATTACTCAAAAGGAAAATACAAGGATGTGCGCTATCCCCACAGATGATGAGATCAAAACGGCTATTTTTGATTTGAGTCCGTGCGCCGGTCCCGGACGGTTTGGGGGTCATTTTTACCATAATTGCGGGGGATGTTTTGCCGGCGTGCTTCTTTCTTTGTTAAGAATCATCTGCCTATGGGTGTAATTCAAGCTACATGGTTCTTATCCCTAAGAATAATAATGCTGACCAGGTTGAGAGGTATAGGCCTATAATCTTAAGTAACTTTCTCTTCAAAACAGTTACTAAGATTTTGGCTACTAGATTTGGTTCTATTCTTAAAGGCCATGTTTACAGTATGCAATTTGGTTTTATCCCTGGAAAGCAAATTCACGTAGCATTGCTCTAGCATCTGAAGGGGTGAATTGTCTTCTTAACTGTTCTACATCGCATAATATGATCCTTAAAGTAGACATTCCTAAAGCTTTTGATATGCTCCGGTGGGATTTCATTCTTTATGTTCTCCGTCGTATGGGATTTGATGAGGCGTTCGTGAATTGGGTTAGCACAATCTTTACCTCAGCCCGTATTTCTATTCTTTTTAATGGATGCCCGGAGGGTTACTTCCAGTGCACTAGAGTAGTTCATTAGGGCAACTCGTTATCCCCACTTCTTTTCTGCGTAGCGGAGGATGTTTTGGCGCGTACTTTGGATGTGGCCTTCCAATAAGGTTTTCTCTCCCCGTTCAAGGCCGCACAATCCATTATTTTCCATCCTTGTTTATTATATGCAGATGATATTCTTATTATGACAACAACCACTTGGGAGAATTGTCATCATCTAAAGAAAATTTTGATGGATTATGGCATCATTTCTGGCCAGCAGTTCAACCCAGATAATTCGAAGGTTTATTTCCGGGATAATACGCCCCAATACCTTATGAGAAGAATTCAGACTCACTTGCAGATTTCAAGAGGCTCTTTCCTGTTTCATATTTAGATGCACTGCTTTTTAAGGGAGCTCCTAAAATAAGGTACTTCCAGCCTTTACATGATAAAATTTTGTCTAAATTTAAAAGGTGGAAAGATACATCATTGTCCATGGTTGGACGTAGTACTCTGGTGAATTCTGTTATCACTAGCTCTTTCGTCCACTCTATGCTTATTTACCGATGGCCGATGACTTTACTTAAATCCATGGAGAAAGCTATCAAGAACTTTATTTGGTCAGGGGATATTTCGAAAGAAGGTGTAGTACAGTTAATTGGGCTAGGTGTTGCTCGCCAAAGGAAGAATGGGGTTTGGGCATTGGGTCTCCAATCGCTGCCAATAAAGATTTTCTCATGAAATTTGCTGGGAAGTTGATTCAATTTGAGACTTTGGTGTTTAATATTCTATGCCAAAGATATATGGACATTAAGCCAAGAACTACATGCATTGGTTCGACCATCTGGCCGGGATTGCGTCTTAATTTCTCAGTCTCAATGGATTCTGGGAGATCAATCTAGTTTGCGATTTTGGCTGGATAATTGGTTAGGTTGTCAATTGCCGACCGTATTGGAATTCCTAATAATATACGATGCTACTTCATATTTCCCATCTCTGATTATTTCTTCATGGAGTTTGGCACTTTACGGAGGAGTTTTTGGTGGCATATATGAGCATTGTTATTGATATTATTTGTATTCTGATCGCTCAACACTCGGAGGATAAACGCATATGGGCTCATTCAAGGAAGGGGATGTCTCTTCTAAGGAGGCTTATAAATTTGTTAGAACTCTATTCCGTAAGTTCAGAGGAAAAATGGATTTGGTCTCCACACATTCCGAAAAAAAGATCTACTACACATCCGGAGATCCATTCATAATCGCTGGCTGTGTTAGACAACTTCGGGGATTCTTTGATCCTTCAAATATTGCCCTTTTGCTAAGAAGATTCTCAATCGATTGATCACATTTTTACCAATTGCACATTTGGGCTATTCAATAGATGTTTAGTCCGCAAATCTCTTTTCCTTGGAAGGCTTCTCTTATCTCTACAATTTGGGTTATTTGGCACGTTAGAAACGAGTGGATTTTTGAGGATGTCAAGCCTCAAAATATCTGCTGCTATTATTTTGATTAGGGCATTTATCATTGAGTCTTCAGCATCGGATCGTGGTTACGTCTAGTTTGGAGTATGATTTGCTGTGCCTTAGACGGCTCTCAGTGGTGGGATGTCCCAAGCCATTGCCACAGCTCAAAAGCATTCAGTGGTATCCTCCTTTGTCGGGTTGGATTAAGGTTAATACTCGTGGATGTGCATATGGAGCTCCAAGGAGTTGTGTGTCTGTGGGAGTTTTTCGTAATTGTAGGGGGCTTTTCACTGTTTGTTTTATTCACAAAATTGGTATTTGATTTGTGTTTGAATCCAGATTAATAGCAGCAATGATGACAATTGAGCGTGCTTTTGGGAGAGGATGGCATAAGCTTTGGTTAGAGTCCAATTCAACCTATGTCTACGGCCTTCTTGATTCTAGATCTCTCAAGATGCCTTGGAAATATTTAGCCAAATGGAGGCTTATCCTTTATTATCTTTGTGAATAAGCTAGGAGTAGTGGTTGGAGGGGAGGGGATAAATTTCAAATAAACTGAAAGATACAGGGTTCGAACCCTGGTCAACACCCTTACAATGGGTTAGCGATATCACTTGAGCTACAAGCTCATGGTGGCTTACCCTTTATTATTTGTCTCAGACGGATTTCGTGGTTTCGCACATTTACATGGAGGGGAATAGAGTGGCCGATAAGCTTTCAAAGATGGAAACTCATCTAGACTGGTCTCATATTATCCCAGATTCAATTTCTACAGAGCTTCACAAAGACGCTATTGGCAAGATTATCTATCGTTTTGCATAACTTTGTTGCTTCTTGCTTTTTTCTTTTTATGGGGTATTCTTTTTCCCCAAAATGCTTTCTCTCTTTGGGTTTTACTTTGATAGGTTTTAACGAGGCCCCATTCTTTAAGCTAGCCGCTTGGCTTGTAAGCAACACTTTTAATTTTATTGGGGTACTCTTTTTTCCTATCAAGGTTTTCCCTACGGGTTTTACTTTGATAGGTTTTAAAGAGGCCCCAATTTTTGGACCATGTTGGGTTGGTTTGTTTTGCTTATCATTTTTTCTATTTTTAATCTAGTTGTTTGGCTTGTTAGCAGATCAACTTTTCTTTTTCATATATATATATTCGATTCGATCAAAAAAGAGGGGTTCATCGGGGTGACCCCTTATCACCATTACTATTTTGTGAGGCTGAGGACGTCCTTGCTAGAGCGTTGGACCAAGGTTTTATTGCTCCATTTATGGATGCTCGTTTAATTCAGTTTCCTTCATGTTTGCTTTATGCGGATGATATCCTTATCATGGTTGCGGCTACTTGGAATAACTGCAAGCGTATTTTGGATATCCTTACGATCTATGGGAATAACCCCGCCAAAATTTTCAGTCCGAAAAAATCTAAGGTGAACAATACCACTTGAGCTACAAGCTGGTGGTGAGGGGCGTTCCCTATTACTTATCTTGGTGCCCCTCTGTTCAAAGGGGCACCAAAGATAAGATTTTTCCAATCTTTGCATGACAAGATTGTGGCTGAATTTAAAAGATGGAAAGATAGCTCACTGTCTATGGCGGGAAGAGTCACCGTGGTGAATTACATTATATCTAGTTCATTTGTTTACTCTATGCTGATTTATCGATGGCCAGTCTCATTGCTGAAATCAATGGAGAAAGCTATAAGGATTTTTGTTTGGTCCGAAGATATTTTTACAAAAGGGGTTGTTACTGTTAACTGGACCCATTGTTGCGCTTCAAAGGAGTAAGGAAGATTGGGTATTTGATTCCTTATTACTACTAACAAAACATTCTTGATGAAGATGGCTTGGAAGCTACTTACATCTGAGGATGCATTTTATCTTACTTTGAGAAAGAGGTTCATTGACACACACCCTCGCACGACTTATATTGGTTCCTCTATTTGGTCGGGACTGAGACCTTTAACTATGGACTTGATATCACAGTCTAGATGGATTCCAAAGATAGATCAAAGTCAAATTATGGACAGGCAATTGGCTTGGATACACAATTGCGGATCACATTGGTATTCCTTCTCACATTCGACGTGAATTTGAATTTTCTATTTCGGATTATTTTTACAATGGTGTTTGGAATTTTCCTGAGGAATTTTTGGTGGCTTATACACGCATTGTCATTGACATTCTGCATGTTCCTATCATTCCGAACACTGAAGATAAGCGTATTTGGCATCTTTCAGATAAAGGGACTGTGTCTTCGAAAGAGGCTTACTCTCACATTCGGGATTCTTTCCCAAAGGTCCAATGGGGCAAATGCATATGGTCGCCATTGATTCCGGCCAGAAGATCAGTTGTTGCATGGAAGTCCATTCATAATCGACTTGATGTGCTTGACAATCTCCGGCTTCGGGGTTTTGTGGTCCTTCTGCATGCTCCTTTTGCTATAGCACTTCCGAATATATTGATCATATTTTCACCTTCCACTTGCAAGGGACATTTGGGCATGGATTCAGGATGTTTTCTAGGTTACATTACTTCTCGACGGTGGTCTCAATAATCTTTATACTTTTGCCATTCGATAGAAGTTCAGTCCTCAAATTACATTTGTATGAAAAGTCGCAATTCTATCTATTATCTGGATTATTTGGCATATGCGTAATGAGTAGATTTTTAACGACAGCAAGACTCACCCTACGGAGGCCATCATCATGCTTAGGTCCTTCATTATTGAATCTTCGACTACGGATAAAGGGTGCATGTTGAATTCTATGTTTGATTTGCTATGTCTTCGACGTCTAGCAATTAAAGGCCGCCTCCTCCTACACCAGGGTTACATGAGGTGAGATGGTCCCCTCCGTTACCAGGTTGGTACAAAGTTAGTATGGATGGTTGCGCATATCAACTCTTTCCAGATTGTAATATATGGAAGAAGATTATTGGCAGCACACTCCATGGACATATCTTGATAGGTTTCGATTTGTTCTTTCAAACTAAAAGCCTACAGATTCTACCTCATGGGTTGAAGTTTCCAACCTTACACCACCATCCAGAAGCTGTTTACTCTATCAAAAACACCTCCAGAATATGGAGATATTACAAACCAACTTCTCAAGTGTTGTGCAGACTCTCAAGAAGATTTTCATCACCCAACACCACTTTGGAAAATTTCGAAGTTCTTTATTCAGCTCCCTTTCAAAAAGAATGAATATGTGAATGCAACCAAGGCCATTCATCCTGGAATGACTCTAGAAGAGTTGAACCTTGCAAGGCAAGAATGCAACCAACTATTAGCACATGGACTCTTTGAGCCCATAAAGTCTAATTGGGCTTGCCCTGCATTCTACGTCAACAAAAGAGCTGAACAGGTACGAGGGAAAAAGAGGCTTGTTATTGATTACAAAGCTCTTAACCATTTCCTCCTAGATGATAAGTTCCCTTTACCTAAAACTCAAATGCTTTTCTCCCCACACTCTAAAGCCCAAATCTTTTTAAAGTCAGGGTTTTGGCAATTGGGAATTGTCCCAGAGGATAGATACAAAACTGCTTTTTTGCTTTCTTACAGCCCAATACCAATGGAAAGTCATGCCATTTGGTTTGAAAGTTGCACCCTCATTCCAAAAAGCAATGACCCAAATTTTCAAACCTATCCTACATACCACCCTAATCTACATTGAAGACATCATACTGTTATCATCAAACAAACAAGATCATGAGGCTTTGCTACACCAATTCTTGGATATTGTTCAGCACATGGTATCATGCTATATGAAAAGAAGAGCTCTATCGGTCAAACAAATATTGAGTTATTGTGAATGAAAATAATTGATGGAGAGTATCAACCCAGTGTTAAAGAGAACCTCAAACACATTCATTAACTGAAATGTATCGATATTCTATCAACAATACTTCAAATAACCCAACTTAAAACCAGTACGAAACACCACGAAAAAACAGATACTTGACAATGGACATAAATTTCTAAACCAAGGCACATGAGATTGAGTTGGTCCAAATGGACACACACTTATTGTATCTATATATAGCTTCATGGATAACAGTGTGTCTTCATCCTGCCACCTACTTGATATAAGATCTCAAAATGGAAGTTCTTTTGAATGTACAACGAACAAATCAGATTGATCATGCCATCCTCCAACCTTCACAGGTGGAGGCATTAATGCTCATTTTGCAAGTGGCCGGCCAGAGCCCAGATGACATGTTTGCCAACTTCTCAGCTACATTAGAAACTCCCCTTGCTTTTCCAAAGTTACTAGCCGACTTATGTGGGCCAATCAATCCAGGTGGCCGATACTTCAGCTGTTGGTTCAAGAAGTTCTTCTGGTTCTTATGATTTTATTGATATCCTAATTATTGAGGTACAACTTTCTCAGCACACCTGAACTCAAAGATGCCTGTGGTTTGGCAGAAGAAAAACTGTTTAGGGGCTTTGGGTTTGATAATCTCCCAGGATGTCTCCTAGCACTTTTTTGCTCCAAACTAGCTCCAACAGTAGGTGTTTTTGCGATAGCAGCTTTAGATCATAAAGATGGTGGAACGTAAAAGCAACTTTGGAAGAAAGGATGTTGAAGAGCTTCCATGGTTGTTGGCCTCTTGCATGGATCCCACGAACACAGTGATGATATAAGATTAATTGCATCCTCATTGACACCAGGTATCAGAGCAGAGAGATGGACCCCAACAACTTGAGGAAACTTGTAATTGATAGCACTAGCAAGGTCAAGCCCCTGAGGACACATGCTCTTGGTTGGGCTGGCAATTATGCAGCATATCTTGTAAATCTCACTGCCTCACTTGACCCTGGAAATAGAGGACGAAGTGTGATAGTTCAACCATTATTGCACCCATTGCTCACATGTCACTGGGGACCATATATCGGTGATACCAAAGATGTTAAGACATATTCAATGAATGGAGGCTGAGAATTTATCTCACGACCGAGACCAAAATCAACAACTTTTATGATATCCTTTGATACTAGCAAGTTCTCTGGCTTGAGGTCACGATGGAATATCCACGTTGGTGTATGGATGCGAGACCTTGAAATACTTTGAAGCACCAGTTCCCCACTTCCATTTCTGAAAAAGGTTTCCCTCTATCTTTCATAAGCTGGTATAGATTTACTATACTCGTTGTCTAGATTAGTAGAAAAATTCATCAACATACTCCCCCGAAAAAGAAAAATCAAGCATAGCCTGGCTCTGATACCAAGGGCGGCCGGGAGCCCCACAAGAACATACTGACATACCCTTAGAGAAATACAATATTCAGTTTTTTTTAATAAAATCAAAAATATATATAAAAAATAAAAAGAGAGTATTTCTGATCACCGGCTGATCAGTTAACCAAAAGTAAGCCTGAAAATGAAATACAATATTCAGTACAAATACACAATTTCAACCAGAGATTACTTTAGCCATCCACAATAGGCATTCTTTCATCCCTCTGATGAAATTAATTGTATTTTACCAAAATACTATAACTACTCGTATGAACAGTATATACTGAGGGGATCGTAGCATTCTCAATTTCATATCCAGGTTGTATAATACTTCTTTCTGTTGTACATGATCCTCTTACAGAGGCAAGTACAGAGCATACTTGAAGTCCATCTTTATACGTGGCATTGTTATACCTATTTAGGTCCAGGCTCTATTCAGAACTTTAAGGGACCAAGTTAGTTTCCAGCCAATATACTCAGATGGAGAATTAGATAGGAGGAATATGCTAATTCATATTTCTACTAATACTAGAGACTTTCTAGGAAAGAAAAGAACTTTTAAAAAATTATTTTTAAAACAGAGGTTTTTATTTCTTTCAAACTTGATTTACAGACTGAAGGAGTGCCCCTTTATATAGACGCTAGCTCCGGACTTTAAACATACCCATCTATAAAAGATTTTAGTGTCCACCAATCTACGGAAGGCAAGTGTGGTAGGGGGACCACCTGGTATTACAACCCCTTTACACGTACATAAAAAACCAAATGACTTTAAATAATACAACCATACAATGACATAAAGCAAAGTAGACATTCACATAAAGTGAGACAATGACACAAAGCTGAAATGACCACCAAAAGCTTTCATCCTTATCTCTCGTGATTCATCAGATTAGGACAAAAAGATTGGCCCACTTCTTTATTCAATCAGACAACTGGCGGGAGGAAATTTGTTTTGGATCAAGAGTTATGATAATCATAGTAAGCTTGTGACCACGGTTCAGTCCAGTAAAGACCATATCCATCCAAGTCAATGATGCTTTCCATCTGTAATTGGGAATCTTCCATGTAGGGGTCTTGTGACTCTTGAAAATCATCTTCCATCATGTTTTCAGAATCTTTTGCTTGGCTCGGACCTTCATCGATGTATTTGGAAAGACTAGAGATGTATAGGCTAATTCTTCAGAAATGTCCTCTGGAGTCATCATATTAGAACAACAAAGATGAACATATAATTCTCTCTTTTTATAAGCATCATCTCTAACGGAACTAGAAACAAGTTTGCATTTTATGTAAATAGGCAAAGATCTCAAATCTCGTCCATTAGCATAAGGCTTATGGAAAAGTAATATTAGACGGGGATCGTTCATTTCATCACTTGTTTTGATTTAATGATCCGGGTGACTAAATCTCGTTCAATTTTCAATTTTTTTTAATAAATGCGAAATATATATAAAAATGAAAAAGAGTATTCCTGATCACAGGCTGATCAGGTAACCATAGTAAAGCCTGATAACAAAGTCAAAAGAAAATAACGAAATGGTCACAAGCCGACCATATGGCTGAATGGTTGGGGCCTCGTTAAAACCTTCAAAGGTAAAACCCACCCATGTGGGAAAAACCCCTGGAAGGAAAAAGAGTACCCCCCATGATAAAAGCGTCCCAGAAGCCGACAAGACCGAAAATGTGACTCACTAAGGAACAAACCTATAATTCGATTGGCCAACATAATCCTGAGTGAGGGACTGAATAATGGACGTTGGGGGCGAACCCCACCATGTATCCACCTGCGACGACTTGCTTAGAATATCCGCTGCCTGGTTTCCTTCCCTAAAGATGTGCGAAACCACAAAATCCATTTGAGAAAGAAGGTGGAGAGTGTATCTCCACATACTCAAATGGCGCCAAGGAACTCTAGTGGATTTCTTACGCAACAACTCCACCACATAGACCGAGTCCGACTCCAGCCATAGTTGGTTCCATCCCTTTGAGGGAGCGTATTGGATGGCCCGCATAGCCGCTGTAAGTTCCGCCTCAAAAGCAAAACGAAAACCACATTGTTCCACGAAGCACCCGCGAAAAAACCCCCTACAGTTGCGAAAAACTCCAGAAGCTGTGAGATTTCCGGGTGCCCCCGTAACACTACCGTCTGTGTTAACTTTGATCCATCCCTGGCAAAGGTTTTACGCCAAGTGACTGCACAATCTTCGGGGCTTGTCTAGGCGCCCGGAACACGAGTCTCAAGGAGAATGAAGAGGTCATGGTGATCATTTTGCATGCAACCTCGGTCTAAGGAAGAAGACTCGAATTAGGACACGAAGGCGTAGGATGGCCGCCTCCGGTCCAAGTCTTGTTGTTGAAGGTCAAGTCATTTCATTTCGATTTACCGATGAGCCATCACGGAAAAACGACCGCGCGAGAGAAAGCCCACGATCACCGAAATGAAAACGCATCAAACGCACCGAAAATTCATTAAAGCTATAAGCCCTAAAGTAATTGATATTAAAGGCATCAAAAATCCACTTTGCCATAGGGCCTCTGCAAAACCACATGAGACAAATAAATGATCAATGATTCATTGTTAGCACAACAAAGACGCAAAACCGAGGGTCTCGTGAAGGAGCCGCGCGAACACAAAGACGTCTAAAACCGCAAGACGATTGTGGATAGCCCGCCATACCACAATCGAACATCTTTCCGGAATGTGAGGAGACCAAATCCAGAACCCCAATGAACCGTTGGAGCGCGAGGATGCAAAAATGTGTAGCGATTTCGGTGATACATCCATCATCGTGAGTGAAGCCACACCCGTATCCGGATGATCTTTGGAGCGATGGGGACTCTAACAATATCTCAGACCATATCCAAATAAGCCTCAATGAATGAGAAAGTAAAGTGCCATGCCCCGTCATAAAAGTAATCCGAGATGCGATGTCAAAATAAGTGCTTGTACTCCTCGAATCCCGATCCTATCGGAATGATGTAACCCAACCAATTATCCACCCGAGATCGAACTCCGAAATTGCATCCCGAATCCAAATGATAGTCCTCCAAGAAACCCGAGATCCCAGGCCGAATCCCTCTCCAGATGGAAGAGGGGATGAAAGAACGGCGTGGAGATCCATCAGAAGCCAAGAAACGCCTACGGAGGATATTGTAAACCAAAGAGTTGGAAGTCATAATCTTCCATCCCAACTTCAAAAGGAAAGCATTGTTGGCGACCACAATAGACCGGACACCCAAACCGCCTTCTCACGGCATGCAACAACGGCTCCAGTTTAACCACCACCGATCCTTTCGAGTTCACATCGCTATCCGATGAAATTACGCATAGCCTTTTCCATTTGTCGTAACAAAGTTCTGGGCCACTTGTATACCATCATCGTGTACACAAAGGAGCTGGTAATCACTAAATTCACCAAACAAATGCGGCCAGCAATCGACAGAGCAGAACCTTTCCACCTTCTGAACTTGAAAATAATCTTGTCGAAAATTGATTGGAGGTTGGACACTTTGGGCGCACCCTTGAAGATGGGGGCGCCCAAGTAGACTGTAGGGAATGCGCCCATATGCATCCCAGTGATCGTCTGAATACGACCTCGCACATGATTGGAAACCCGGCTTCCAAAATAAGCTTTAGATTTATTAGGATTGAAAATCTGACCCGACATGTCTGCATAGAGGTTAAGTATCTGGATAATAGCACGTGCACTACTCGAGGATGCCCCACACATAATCACAATATCATCTGCATACATAATGGATGAGGGGAAAACCACCTGATTAGGCGCCCGAAAAGGCTGGAGTAGATTCCTGTTGACCGCGTCCTCGACCAATCTACTCAGAACGTCCTCCGTGATGCAAAATAGCAGAGGAGATAACGGATCCCCCTGTCGGACCCCTCGCAAGCAAGAGAAGTAACCCATTGGTGACCCATTCAGCAGGACAGAGATTCTGGAAGACTAAAGGATGATCTCAATCCAGTGAATGAACACTTCAGAGAAACCAAAGCGACGTAACACGTGAATCAAGGAGCCCCAATTAACTGTATCAAAAGCCTTCCGGATGTCAATCTTTAAGATCATATTGACATCATTACGACCCTGTAAAATATTGACCCCCTCCGAGACCAACGCAATACAGTCATGGATTTGCCTGCCCGGGATAAAGCCAAACTGGGTTTCGACAAGTAAGAAGAGATGATCAAGCCCAGCCGCGTCGCCAGAATCTTGGTAATAATCTTAAAAAGGAATTTGCTCATCACGATCGGTCTAAAGTCTTCCACCACATTAGCTTCCTTGGTTTTTGGGATGAGTACCATAAAACTGGCATTCAGACCCGCTGGGAAGGAAGCCGTGACAAAAAAATATCGGATAGCGGCCACCACCTCCTCGAAATGAGATCCCAATAATGATGATAAAATCTCCCATCAAACCGCCTCGGGCCTGGGGCACTTTGTCCAAACCCATATCAAATGCCGCCTCTTTCACTTCGATTCTCAAGGAATAGCCGTCAAAAGTGCGTTATCCACCATGCTAACTATCGGAGAAATAAGATGATCGACCAGAGTGTAGTCCAAAGTGGTTTGCCCCGTGTCCGCGAAGAGGTCCGTATAGAAGGAGATAATGTGATTCCCAAGAGCCACCGGGTCCTCTATATAACTACCATCAACCATTAAACCTTGTATCCGTGAGCGCCCATTCCGAATCTGACAGCGACGATGGAAAAATGATGTGTTACGATCTCCATCCTTTAACCAATCCGATCATGATTTTTGCTTTGAAGGAATTCGATTTGCATGAGCAACGTGCAAGATAGCGCCGATCGCGCCTCCAACTCCATATCCCTCATGAGCCTCGGTGAAACCGCTTGGATTCAATATCGCTTGAATCGACGAACCCTTTCCATCCGATAATCCACCTGACGATTAACATCCCCAAAAACTTCCTTATTCCAAACCTTGATCGTTTGTCGCAACCTCTTGAGTTTCCACATGACGCGTTGTAATGGATTAGGCGATGCGCACGGGATTGCCCAAGAGGTAGTCACAATATTCCGGAAAGAGTCGTGATGAATCCACATGCGCTGAAAACGAAAAGGAGACGGACCCCTGATAGTGAGATTAGAACAAGAAACCAAAATAGGGTGGTGATCGGAGCCAATGCGAGGAAGAACTAAGCCCTTAACAACTTGCCAAAAAGAGAAGAATTGATCGGTTGCTAGGGCTCGATCCAACTTAGCCTGAAGAAGAGATAGAGGCCTTCCGGGGGAGCACCTAGTAAATGAGTTTCCCGTAGTCGGCACCGCAAATAAACCTACATCCTCCAAGAAGTCCCTGAAGTCCTGACAAGAAGCCTGGGATAAGGTAGTACTGCCAGAACGCTCGTGATGTCCCAACACAAAGATTGAAATCCCCAATAAACAAAGCAGATCGAGAAGACCCAAATTCCTCACATCCAACCAAAGGGCACGGCGAGCAACATGATCACACAAGCCATGAGCAAAACCAACATGGAAAACCATAGAGCCGCTTTGAACTTGCAAAATAATACATTGAGAAGAAGACCAAACCTGATTTTGGACAAAATACTGCATCGCGATAGGACCCAAATATCCGGCGCCTGTCAAGCAAAGCTTTGAGCAACAAACCGAGACCCAAGCTACTCCAAGAAGAATCAAATGGATGAAATGTCCACCTTAGGTTCGCAAATGGCTAAAATAGAAGGTTTATGTTTGTGACATAAAGCCTTAAGAACATTACGAGATGCAATATTCCCAATCCCCCGGATATTCCAGAAGATGCAATTCATTGAGACTGCAGGGGAGGTGGCGCCAATGTCGATCGCACGGTAAAAACTGGCATGTGGTGCGTTGCAAAGTCTGACGATTGAGAGTTACCCATTTCATTTGCATAATTTGCCCATCTCTTGAAGCCGCAAAGTCCATCTCATGTGGTTCTTGCACTCCGGTTCAATAGTAATGTCATGAATCTGGGCGACGGACCCGACGTAACACTCCGAGAATTCTAGATGTGGCCGAGTCCAAGGAGCTATCCCTAAGGCACAAACAGAGGGCTCGAATAGGCTTCCCCAAAGGATACTTGAACCGTAAGAGGCATAATAGTGGAGATCGTGCTTGTGTTGGAAGTAGTAGCCTTGGGAGATGACTCCATAGCAGGATAATCGGCATGGCAATCTGCGGAATGCAGGTCCTAGGAGTCGACTGAACCAAGAGCCGCAAAGGTGTTATTAAGGTGGATATCCATAGAGCAAGTGACTATTGCGCGGGTAGTAGAACCTGCACGCATAGCCGAACCCATCTTTCCCACTGAGTCATCAACTCCCTTACCCTTGTCAGGCTGCACAGGACGATAAACCTTGCGCGCCCTGGATCGCCCTCTCTGCACAGAACTAGGACGAGTAGTTGGCACCCGGGGGCGTCCCTGGTCAAGAGAAGCACGCCTTTCTTTATCCAGATTTCCCGTATTATTAAGACGACAAGAGGCTGTCGAATGTCCCATAATCCCACACCTCGAACAAAACTCAGGGAGTTTCTCATACCCGATTGACACAAAGGAGCACTGGCCAATGCGTTCCACCATAATGTGATCCTCCAACGGCTTAGCAAGATCAATATCAACCAAAACTCGAACGAAATGTCCCAGAGAACCATCCAACGAATGCGATCAATTTGCAATGGATTTCCAATAGCACCGCAATCCCTGAATGTTATTGGTGTCCCAATATTCCAAACTGAGCTCGAAGATGCGTACCCAAACGCTAGCCACCGAGGTTTGCACCTTATAAGGATTGAAATCCGGAACCCAAGGAGAGAGACGAATAGTTCCTGGGTTAAGCGCCCAAGTGGTGTGAAGTTGAGCACGAGCACGATCCTGCGCATTAGACAATTTCACACAAAAAAATCCCTTGCCCAAGGGAATTAGTTTCCAGTTGTTCTTAATACCCCATAGCTCGAAAGTTTTTGTGCGAAGCATAGTAGCCCATGGCTTATTACCTTTCCCCAAAATAACCCGCCCGATCAAAGAATACGAAAATTCAGCAAGACGTTGTTGGTAATCATTTTCGTCAATAGTAACTGAATAATAATCTCCTTTCCTAACAGGTTTGGGGATAGAATGTGTATTACCAGAAACCAAATTGGAAAATGAGGCAATATTACCTGGGGCTGGGAGGAGCTGAATCCATAGTGTGGGGTTGTGCAAACAACTTTAGCGAACGTGTTACTCAAATTAGAGTGAGTATAATGGGCCGAGATTCGAGGATTGATTCACTAGGGAGGCCCTTGCAGGTGCTTCCGCCATTTGAACAAAGATTCTTGGGAGGACATGTAGGAGTGGAGGCCAAAGTATGTTGCACATTGAGATAAACCGATTCCGGAACGAGTCCCAACACATTAGCGGTGTCAGACGAATAAAAGGTTGAGGACCGGTTCGGATGTAAACAAGTACCCGGGGGATGTATGACAGCATTGGAAAATGAGAATGGAGAAAAATACGAAGTTATGGCCGCATACGGGTGGGAGCTTTTCTGAATCGTCGACGGGGAAGAACCAGAGTTGGGCTTTGATGGAACAAAATTCGCCAGAATTCCAAACCACGAGAAAGACGACGAACTCCTGTCGCCATGCTGCGCGATGACTGACGTGGGTTGGGCTAGGGTTTTCGTGGCAGAAACCCTAGAGTCATGAATTGGAGCAGGTGGATTCAGCGGCATCGGTGGGCGAGATTGCAGCGCTGCAACTTCCGCCGGAATAATAGCAGCCGGTGAATTTGCAGCAATCGTAGATGTCGACGTGCATGGCTGGGGGGGGCGAACAGAAGGGGGCCTAAAATTCGATGTCCAACCATGAAAAGAATCCGAAGAGGTCATGATGATCGCCTCCGATGAAGACGCTTCGGCGCATAGAGAGCCCGATGTGAATACGTAGAAGACGACTGAAACTTTCACACAGTGGAGGGTGAAATTGCACGCACTCTCCTCAAAATCTTTTTCATTCTTCCATCTCCTACTGCGGTCAGAAAAATTCAGTTCTTTAATATGCCTACAGTTTCAGCTGCATTTGGAGAAATTCATAGAGAATTTATTGGTGATATTAATCTTTTCACCAAAGCTATATTTGATGAATACTTTGCCCGAAGATGCTGTTCTTTAAGCAAAAAGGATCTTGATAAGCATTTTAAGAAGATGTCTGAATTATTCCACCTTCTCAATGGGTATAATGATCCAAATCTGAAGAATGTCTATATTGCTTCGCTTCCTAAAGAGGTTCAACCAGATATTAACAAATTGATACAATCATGTGAAACACAAAACATGCTGAAAGAAGCCATTGAGAGAAAGAAAATTTCCAAGTTTATATGTATCAAATCTCATTTACAAATCAAGTGTCAGGACAAAGCCTGCAAGTGTACAACTTCAAAGAAAGGAAAAGAAAAACCAAAAAAATATTACAGAGAAAGATATACAGGTTTTTCAGAAGAAAGCCGTTTAGGAAGAAGACTTCCAACAGGTGTTATCTATGTGGAAGAGAAGGACATTATGCAAAAAAATGTCCAAACAAAAAAGGAAAAGCTGCAAAACTTGCTGATAGTGTCTTCCTGCATGATGAAGTTGATACAAATGATGCTGATATTGAATCCCTCTTTTCTGAACAAGATGAACAAAATGAGGATACTGTCTTTGCAATTGAAGTATCTTCCAAAGATGAAGAAGAAGAAAGTTCATCTGAAATGCCTGTCATCTTCATGATGAAACCGGTTCCCATCTTATGAACTATTTTAACAATACAAGAAGGAATTCCATCTCCGAACAAAGAAGTGAAAATTCTGCCATCAAAGTATGAAAATTCTATCAGAGCAATTGGGATTCTTGATACAGGTGCTCGAAGAAACATGTTGAATCCAAAGATCCTTCCTAATGATGCATGGCGCATGCATCATGAATACTTCTATGTTTGTGACGACGGACGACGCGTTTCATACCTCTTTGATCACAAAGAAACCAATTGAATTCGAATTTTCCCGCATTGCATTGTTGCGGATAAAGGTAATATGGAGCAATCTTCACGGACATGATCTTTTGATGGGGTTTGATTTATTCTTCAAAGCACGTAGCTTGAGATCCATCCTAATGGATTAAAATTCAAAAGAAATTTTTAAGCCCTCTCTACATTCTTCACAAATTATTCTCGCTCGTTGATGTCCCACAAGATTTTGAATAAATTGCTCAAAGCTTAAGAGAATGTTGTTCGAGTCTCATGAAGAATTAAGTCATCCATTTCCACTGAAAAATAAAAATTTCTTTGTTCAATTGCCTTTCAAAAAGAATGAAGATATCAATATTACAAAGGCAACACATCCAGAATGAATCCTCAAGAGTTGACTCGCAAGACAAGAATGTGAAAAACTTCTTTCACTCGCTAATTGAGCCAACGAAATCAATTGGTCTTATCCAAAGATTCTATGTGAATAAACGATCCGAAAGCAGTCGGGGTAGAAAACGGCCGGTGATTGATTATAAGACTTTGAACCTTTTCCTACTTGATGATAAATTCCCCTTACCAAGAACTCAAATGCTTTTTTCCCATCTTGCCAAAGCAAAAATCTTTTCAAAGTTCAATTTAAAGTCTGGTTTTGGGCAATCGGGAATTGATCCAAAAGACCGATACAAAACTACTTTTTGCATACCCACCGCACAATACCAAAGGGATCAATTATTCCAGATCGTTCTAAGCATACTAGCAAACTTTCAAAATTGCTGAAAAAGAATCCTCCACCATGGAAATCAATGAGCAGGACTAATGTTGAAAACATTTGAAGGAAGTCCGTAAAGCTTTGCCTCCCTTAAAGATTCCAGACAGGAACAAGGATTCTACAAACATATGCTAGTGATGAATATTGGGGAGCTGTTTTTCTTGAAGAAGAAAATGAGAAGAATCATTACATGGACATGCAAGTGGAAGAATGTAATTAAAAATTCGAGTTCCATTTAATTGGGCATCATTTCATTATCCTAGCTTGATAATACTTCTTTTCCGGCGATCATGGAATTAAAAGGTAAAGGAGTTCCAGAAAACAACTCCTCAGGTTGAATGACTGGTTTTCTAAATATCAGTTCACTGTGCAACATATCAAGGGAAAATATAATATTGTGCCAGATTATTTGTCCAGAAAAGCTCCAATCCAGCTGATTACCTCAAGAACAGTTCTTCCTATTTTTATGGTTGGAAAAGGGAAAGGTATTTCCCTTCCAAAAGTTTTTACCGCAAACCAACTGGTGTTCCAAAAGAACCAACTTTCTTATTTCCGCCAACTCAAGAATCTTTAAAAAACCTCAAAGAAATCCAAAAATTTTGCAAAAACAATTTGTTCAAATACCTTCCACTTTATTGCGTTGAAACTAAACTTGATTTTGATCAAGTGTGTTTTAATCTTGAAAAACCATTTCTGAATATTCTTTCTTGTGATATAAATCCAAATTATCATAAAATGGTTTATGGTATTTGTGGTGTCTTCGTACCTTATATTTTCACGTGATTGAAATTTCCATAGAAGGTATGATCCCCTTCTTTCAAAATTCTGAAAATGAATCTACATTTTTATGGAAATTCTTTACTTGGTAATTGAAAATTGGACGAGATTTAGTCAGTCCAGATCATTCGTACTGAAACAAGTGATGAAATGAACGATCCCCGTCTCATATTACTTTTCCATAAGCCTTATGCTAATGGACGAGATTTGAGATCTTTGCCTATTTACAGAAAATGGAAACTTGTTTCTGGTTCCGTTAGAGATGATGCTTATAAAAAGAGAGAATTATATGTTCATCTTTGTTGTTCTAATATGATGACTCCAGAGGACATTTCTGAAGAATTAGCCTATACATCTCTAGTCTTTCCAAATACATCTGATGAAGGTCCGAGCCAAGCAAAAGATTCTGAAAACATGATGGAAGATGATTTTCAAGAGTCACAAGACCCCTACATGGAAGATTCCCAATTTCAGATGGAAAACATCATTGACGGGTATGGTTGTATTATTTAAAGTCATTTGGTTTTTTATGTACGTGTAAAGGGGTTGTAATATCAGGTGATCCCCTACCACACTTGCCTTCCGTAGATTGGTGGACGCCAAAATCTTTTATAGATGGGTATGTTTGAAGTCCGGAGCTAGCGTCTATATAAAGGGGCACTCCTTCAGTCTGTAAATCAAGTTTGAAAGAAATAAAAACCTTTGTTTTAAAAATAATTTTTTTAAAAGTTCTTTTCTTTCCTAGAAAGTCTCTAGTGTTAGTAGAAATATGAATTAGCATATTCCTCCTAGCTAATTCTCCATCTGAGTATATTGGCTGGAAACCTAACTTGGTCCCTTAAAGTTCTGAATAAAGCCTGGACCTAAATAGGTATAACAATGCCACGTATAAAGATGGACTTCAAGTATGCTCTGTACTTGCCTCTGTAAGAGGATCATGTACAACAGAAAGAAGTATTATACAACCTGGATATGAAATTGAGAATGGTACGATCCCCTCAGTATATACTGTTCATACGAGTAGTTATAGTATTTTGGTACAATACAATTAATTTCATTAGAGAGATGAAAGAATGCCTATTGTAGATGGCTAAAAGTAATCTCTGGTTAAAATTGTGTATTTGTACTGAATATTGTATTTAGAAAACCAGTCATTCAACATGAGGAGTTGTTTTCTGGAACTCCTTTACCTTCTAATTCCATGATCGCCGGAAAAGAAGTATTATCAAGCCGGATAATGAAATGATGCCCAATTAAATGGAACTCGAATTTTTTAATTACATTCTTCCACTTGCATGTCCACAATAATGATTCTTCTCATTTTCTTCTTCAAGAAGAACAGCTCCCCAATATTCATCACTAGCATATGTTTGTAGAATCCTTGTTCCCGCACTGAATCTTTAAGGGAGGCAAAGCTTTCTGAGACTTCCTTCAAATGTTTTACAAAGATTATTCTGTCGATTTCCATGGTGGAGGATTCTTTTTCAGCAATTTTGAAAGTTTGCTAGTATGCTTAGAAATGATCTGAATAAATTCCCGAGATAATTAATTATCCCAAGAAATCTGTTGAATTTCTTTGATGTAAATTCAGAATTTGGGAATTTCAACAATTCTTTAGCAAGATGAGGACTGGTTGATATGTACCATTGGTAACCTTCATTCCCGTAAAACCAATATCGGAAGTACCAATTGTACTCTTCTTCTTCTCGAAAGCATAACCCGTACTTTTGAACAATCTCCAAGAATTGTTGTAGGAGAATTTCATGTTCTTCTTTTGTTTGTGAAAAAAGAAGAATATCATCAATATAAACAAGGGTATTATGAAGAACTGGTCTAAAGGTTTTAACCATGGCTTTCTAGAATAAAGATGGTGCGACATGCAAGCCGAAGGGCATAACAGTCCACTGGTATTGTGCAGTGGGTATGCAAAAAGTAGTTTTGTATCGGTCTTTTGGATCAATTCCCAGTTGCCAAAAACCAGACTTTAAATCGAACTTTGAAAAGATTTTTGCTTTGGCAAGATGGGAAAAAAGCATTTGAGTTCTCGGTAAGGGGAATTTATCATCAAGTAGGAAAAGGTTCAAAAGCTTATAATCAATCACCAGCCATTTTCTACCCCTGACCTGCTCAGATCGTTTATTCACATAGAATGCTGGATAAGACCAATTGATTTCGTTGGCTCAATTAGCCCGAGTGAAAGAAGTTTATCACATTCTTGTCTAGCCGTAGTCAACTCTTCAGATTCATTCCCTGGATGTGTTGCCTTTGTAATATTGATATCTTCATTCTTTTTGAAAGGCAATTGAACAAAGAAATTTTTATTTTTCCAGAGTGGAAATGGATGACTTAATTCTTCATGAGACTCAGAACAACATTCTCTTAAGCTTTGAGCAATTTATTCAAAATCTTGTGGGACATCAACGAGCGAGAATAATTTGTGAACTCAGAGAGAGGGCTTAAAAATTTCTTTTGAATTTTAATCCATTAGGATGGATCGGAAGCTTCGTGCTTTGAAGAATAAATCAAACCCCATCAAAAGATCATGTCCGTGAAGATTGCTCCATATTACCTTTATCCGCACAATGCAATCTGGAAAATTCAATTCCAATTGGTTTCTTTGTGATCAAAGAGGTATGAAACGTCTGTCCGTCAGCAGCATAGAAGTATTCATGATCTGTCTGCCATGCATCATTAGGAAGGATATTTGGATTCAACATGTTTCTTCGAGCACCTGTATCAAGAATCCCAATTGCTCGATAGAATTTTCATACTTTGATGGCAGAATTTTCACTTCTTTGTTCGAGATGGAATTCCTTCTTGTATTGTTAAAATAGTTCATAAGATGGGAACCGGTTTCATCATGAAGATGACAGGCATTTCAGATGAACTTTCTTCTTCTTCATCTTTGGAAGATACTTCAATTGCAAAGACAATATCCTCATTTTGTTCATCTTGTTCAGAAAAGAGGGATTCAATATCGGCATCATTTGTATCAACTTCATCATGCAGAAGACACTATCGGCCAGTTTTGCGCTTTTCCTTTTTGTTTGGACAATTTTTTGCATAATGTCCTTCTCTTCCACATAGATAACACCTGTTGGAAGTCTTCTTCCTAAATGGCTTTCTTCTGAAAAAACTGTATATCTTTCTCTGTAATTTCTTTTTGGTTTTTCTTTTCCTTTCTTTGAAGTTGTACACTTGCAGGCTTTGTCCTGACACTTGATTTGTAAATGAGATTTGCTACATATAAACTTGGAAATTTTCTTTTTCTCAATGGCTTCTTTCAAAGATGTTTTGTGTTTCACATGATTGTATCAATTTGTTAATATCTGGTTGAACCTCTTTAGGAAGTGAAGCAATATAGACATTCTTCAGATTTGGATCATTATACCCATTGAGAAGGTGGAGTAATTCAGACATCTTCTTAAAATGCTTATCAAGATCCTTTTTGCTTAAAGAACAGCATCTTCGGGCAAAGTATTCATCAAATATAGCTTTGGTGAAAAGATTAATATCACCAATAAATTCTCTGTGAATTTCTCCAAGTGCAGCTGAAACTGTAGGCATATTAAAGAACTGAATTTTTCTGACCGCAGTAGGAGATGGAAGAGTGAAAAAGATTTTGAGGAGAGTGCGTGCAATTTCACCCTCCACTGTGTGAAAGTTTCAGTCGTACTGCGGCGCCGGCGTCTTCATCGGAGGCAGTCATCATGACCTCTTCGAATTCCTTTCATGGTTGGACATCGAATTTTAGGCCCCCTCCTGTTCGCCCCCCCAGCCATGCACGTCGACATCTATGATTGCTGCAAATTCGCCGGCTGCTACTATTCTGGCGGAAGTTGCAGCGCTGCAATCTCGCCCACCGATGCCGCTGAATCCACCTGCTCCAATTCACGACTCTAGGGTTTCTGCCACGAAAACCCTAGCCCAGCCCACGTCAGTCATCACGCAGCATGGCGACAGGAGTTCGTCGTCTTTCTCGTGGTTTGGAAATCCGGCGAATTTTGTTCCGTCAAAGCCCAGCTCTGGTTCTTCTCCGTCGACGATTCAGTTAGCAGGCCTTGTTCTAGAAGATACCTACATGCCGCCCATGCGCACCATCCCCCCGTCGGAAAATTGTGGAAAGGAGACTAAGGGGGCTTCGCCCCCTCCACGACTGCATGATGCTAGTTACTTTGCCCCCATGGTAGCCACCTTCCATGGGGTGTCTGCTGGCCCCTCCTTGGTTCTCATGAGGGGCCGGCGGCCACTCATTATCTAGAGTGGTCCCTCCCGAGGGGAGTGATGACCCCGGGCCACAGTCTTCCATCCTCAGGGTATCCCTCCTGCATGCCCAGCCACGGGGCCACATCCCTCTTATGCCCACATGAATGCTCCTCAATTTGCTAGAATATCTCCGACAACGACATCCAATTATGCAACGAATTTGCGACGTTCGGCTCATTATCCCAATGAGCAACCTAATTTTGGAAACACATTTGCTAATATTGTTACAGGTACTCATCATATGGATTCAACTTCTCGGGCCTCAGTGGCAGGTACCAATCATCCGGATTCCACTACTCGGGCACCGGTAATGCCAATTTGTTTTCCACGATTGTTTCGGTAAAAATCAGTTGATGATAATGTTTACCAACAACGTGTCGCTGAATTTTCCTACTCTTTGATTGGAAGGGTTATTTTGGGAAAAGGTAACAAGCCATGGGCGACTATGCTTTTGTATAAACGCCTATCTGAATTATGGGGTATTACGAATGACTGGAAATTAATTCCCTTGGGCAAGGGATTTTTTTGTGTCAAATTGTTTAGTGCGCAGGATCGTTCTCGGGGTCAGCAACGCACTAATTGGATGCTTAACCCTGGTACTATCCGTCTATCTCCATGGGTGCCGGACTTCAACCCCTATAGGGTACAAACCTTAGTTGCTAGCGTTTGGGTACGTATTTTTGAACTCAGTTTGGAATACTGGGACCCCAATAACATCATGGGGATCGCCAGTGCACTTGGGACTCGTTTACAAATTGATCCACGATCCCTGGATGGTTCATTGGGTCATTTTATTCGGGTTCTGGTGGACATCGATCTCTCCAAGACATTGGATGAACACATAATGGTTGAACGCACTGGCAAGTGTTCTTTTGTCTCCGTCTGGTATGAAAAACTCCCTGAGTTTTACTCGAGGTGTCGTGTTACAGGACATTCTATAGCTTCTTGTCGTCTTAACAATGTGGATAATACAGCTACGGAAGGGCGGGCTTCACTGGCCCATGGACGCTCACGGGCGCCGGCTACTCGTCAGAATTCAGTTCAGCGCGGACGTTCTAGGGTATGTAAGGTTTATCGTCCTGTTCAGCAGGACAAGGGCAAGGCCGTTGATGACTCAATGGGAAGTACGGGTTCAGCTATGCGCACTGGTTCTCCACCTCGCGCCATAGTCACTTGCCCTACGGACATCCATCTCGGTAACACCTTTGAGGCTCTTGGATCAGTCGATTCCCAGGATCAGCCACCCGCAGATCACCAAGCCGAGTATCCAGCCAGGGAGACATCCCCAAAGACTACCAATACGGGAACGGTTTCCACCATCATGCCTATTACGGTTCAGTATCCTCTGGGGAAGCCTATTCGTACTCTAAGTCGTGCTTTCCGAGACAGCTCCTTGGATTCGGCTAAAGATAGAATTCTATGGAAAGTTACATCGGGACCGTCGCCCCCTGTTCATGAAGTTACTATCGAACCGGAGAATTCAGAACCACATGAGATGAACTTTGCAGCTTCCAAGAGATGGGCAGATTATGCAGGAAGTGGGTAATTCTCAATCGTCAGACTCCGCTACGCACCACACGCCTGTTTTTACCGTGAGATCGTCACGGGTGCCACCATCCCCACCGTCTCAATGAATTGCATCTTCTGGAATATCCGGGGGATTGGGAACGTTGCATCTCGCAATGTTCTTAAGGCTCTATGTCAAAAGCACAAACCCTCTTTGTTGGCATCTGCGAGCCCAAGGTTGACATCTCGACAATTTCTGATTCTTATTGGAGTAGCTTGGGCCTGACTTTCGTGACTCAAACCTTTCGGGAAAATGGATGGGCAGATATTTGGGTGTTTCGCGAACTCCACTATCTCAACTCTTAAACAGGTCTGGTCTTCTAACCAATTTATAGTTTTGCAAGTTCAATTTGGTTCTTTGGTTTTTCATGTTGCTTTTGTTCATGGCTTGTGTGATTACATTGCACGGCGTGCGCTGTGGTTGGATTTGAGGAATTTGGGTCTTACTGAAATGTTGATTGTTGGGGATTTTAACGCGATTTTGGGACATCATGAGCGCTCGCGCAATGATACTCTTTCCCAAGCCTCTTGTCAGGATTTCAGGGACTTCATGGAGGATGCTGGTTTGTTTGCGGTCCCGACGACTGGCAATTCATTTACTTGGTGCTCTTCCCAAAGGCCTCTATCTTTACTTCAGGCTAAGTTAGACCGAGCTCTTGCCAGTTGCCAATTTTTCTCCTTTTGGCAAACTGTAAAGGGCTTAGTCCTTCCACGTATTGGATCCGATCACCACCCCATTTTGGTTTCTTGTTCTTCTTCAGTTACCAGGGGGCCGGTTTCGTTTCATTTTCAGCGTATGTGGGTACACCACCAATCGTTCAGGGATTTGGTCACCAACTCTTGGGTTTCCCCATGCGACACGCCCAACCCCTTAATGCGTGTCATGTGGAAGCTCAAACGATTGCGACAGGTTATCAAGGACTGGAATAGAGAAGTGTTTGGAGACGTTAACCGTAAGGTGGAATTCCAGATGGAGCAGGTTCGTCAGATTCAGGCAGACATAGAGACTTTGGGTTATTCCGCTGCTCTCCGGGATAAGGAGCTGGATGCCCAGCTCAGGCTCTCCTAGACGCTGCAATTACAATCCGAATTCCTTAAGCAAAAGGCCCGTACTGCGTGGCTTAAGGACGACGATCGCAATGCAGCATTTTTGCATCGGCGCACCCAGGTTCGTGCGGGACGCGTGGGGATACAGGGTCTTATGGTTGAAGGCAGTTACACTGATGATGCTGCGATCCTTGGGGACCATATCGTTACCTTTTACAAGGAGTTCTTCGTAGATACCGGGCATTCCGTCTCGGATTTCTCGCTCATCGACCAGGTTATTACTCCAAGGGTTGGGGTGCAGGATAATACCAGCCTCACAGCCATTCCCTCGGACTTAGAGATAAAGGAAGCGATTTTTGATATGGATTCAGATAGTTCTCCGGGGCCAGATGGGTTCAATGGGATTTTTTATCGCCATTTCTGGGATGTCATCTCTGCCGAGGTAACTGCAGCTGTTCGCTTTTTCTTCAGTAATTCGTCACTACCTCTGGGATTGAATGCCAGTTTCATGGCGCTCATCCCAAAGACTAAGGATGCGAATGTCATTGAAAACTTCCGCCCAATTGTTATGAGCAATTTCCTTTTCAAGATCATCACGAAGATATTAGCTACGCGTTTGGGTTTGATTATTGCAGATTATTTATCTCTGATGTAGTTTGGTTTTATCCCTGGCAGACAGATTCATGATTGTATTACCATGGTATCCGAAGGGTTTAATGTCTTACAGGGTCACACGGACTCGAATATGATCCTGAAAATCGATATTTGAAAGGCTTTTGACACATTGATGTGGGATTTCTTACTATACGTCTTGTGCCGTTTCGTTTTTTTAGAGATCTTTGTGCATTGGATAGAGGTGGTTCTTCGGTCGTCCAGGATATCAGTGCTGTTGAATGGGACGCCGGTAGGTTATTTGCCCTATTTCAGAAGAGTCAGACAAGGGGATCCTTTATCACCGTTATTGTTTTGCATTGCGGAGGAGGTTCTGGGTCGGTTTATTCAAGTGGCGATGGATCAGTCTCGATTATCTTCCTTCACGGCGCCAAGGGGTATTATTTTTCCATCGTCCATTTATACGCAGACGATATTGTCATCATGTGTGGGGCGTCTTCTACAAATGCCTGGGTCTTGCTTCAGATTCTTACTCATTATGCAGATATCTTGGGTCAAGTATTTAATCCGTAGAAGTCCGAAGTTTACTTTGGTTCGCAGGTTTCGTCATATGTCCGTGGGAGGGTGCAACACATTTTAGGGATCCATTAAGGGGCGTTCCCCACAGTTTATTTAGGCGCTCCAAAGGTTGTGGATTTGCAGCCTGTATTTGACAAGATAATCCTTAAATTCAGAAGATGGAAAGGTTCGTCTCTTTCCCTTGCTGGTAGAGTTTGTCTTGTTAACTTGGTGATTACTAGTTCTTTTGTGCACACCATGATGGTTTATAAATGGCCTGCAACGCTGCTAAAACAAATGGAAAAAGCCATGCGCAACTTCATTTGGACGGGGGATGTGAATTCTAAGGGGAATGTGGTGGTCAATTGGAATAGATGTTGTGCGCCTAGGGCCGAAGGGGGACTGGGTGTGCGATCGATTGTGGTTACTAACAGGGCTTTCTTAATGAAATTGGGATGGAAGGTTTTGAACTCGGACTCGGTGGTTTACAGGACCCTCAGACAACGGTACTTTACAAGGGATGGGGACATTCGGCGGTCCTTCATTCCTTCTTCTATTTGTCTTTGGGATTAAAACCTGTATTTCTGATTGCTTGGATGGTGCTTGTGGATCCCAGGTGCTAACTCCGAGGTTTTATTCTGGATTGATAATTGGTTGGGCTACTCTATAGCAGACATAATTGGCATCCCAGAGGACTATAGATACTTATTTCATCAGCGCATTTCTGACTACTTTTATGATGGGTCCTGGCACTTCACCCTCTCTTTCGTGGAGGACTATTTGGAGCTGGTCTGTGCCATTGTGTGCGTCCCGATTGTGCTGGAGTCCAGGGATACTCGAGTTTGGTTTAATTCGGAGGATGGTTCGGTTACCTCGAAGGCGGCTTATAATCATATACGCCCCCAGCAACCGGCAGTTAGATGGGTTCTTGGATTTGGTCGCAGCATATCCCAGAACGGAGATCGGTGGTTGCATGGAGGGCCATACACAACCGACTGGCTGTCTAGGATTCATTACGAGCTAGGGGAAGTTTTACTGGCCCTTCGGTTTGTGTTCTTTGCAGGGAATCGGCAGAATCGGTTGATCACTTATTTGTCTCTTGTGCTTTTGTAGGAAATATATGGCGTTGGATCTTCCATTCTTTCCAAGTTCACCCTCTTCAGACTTATAGTTTCAATGAGCTACTGGTGCGGTTAATATCTTTTCATTTCAGTGACCAGGTTGCTTTCCTTTGGCGTGTGGCGATACTTTCCTGCATCTGGCTTATATGGCACATTCGCAACGAGCTGATTTTTCACAACAAAATCTGGACACTGGAGGCGGCGATCATTCAACTACAGGTACTCATTGTGGAATCATCATCTTTGGATCGGGGATGCATGAACAATGATCAACAAGACCTATTTATCTTGCGCGGTCTGCGAGTTCCTGGATGGGCTAGACATGCTCCCAAGATTGTGGAGGTTCAATGGCAAAAACCCCTCCCGGGTTGGATCAAGGTTAACACGGATGGCAGCACCTCGGGGCGCCGGGCAACCTCACAGCTTCCGGAGTCTTCCGGAATTGTAGAGGTTTCTTTCGGGGATGCTTTGTCCATCATTGTGGTTCACGGTACGCGTTTGAAGCTGAATTGGTCGCAGCAATGTGGGTGATTCAATATGCCTTTGCGAAAGGCTGGACGCAACTTTGGCTGGAATCGGATTCGATGTATGTGGTGAACCTACTGGAGAAGAGAATAATGGAGGTCCCATGGCGCCATCTTAGTCATTGGCGCCAAACCCCGCATCTGCTCAGAGGTATTGATCTTGTAGTCTCTCATATTTTTCGGGAAGGCAATCGGGTTGCAGACATGCTGAGCAAGAAGACGGAGTGCCGCACATGGTGGGGCGTCCCGCCCACAGAGCTCCTTCACTACCTCACTGATGACTATGTTGGCCAATCCAACTATAGGTTTGTTACTTAGTGCACCACCGCTTCAGGTTTCTTTTCCCTTTTCCCCCTTTTTTAGGCGCCTACTTTTTCCTGGGGGGTACTCTTTTTCCTTCCAAAGGTTTTTCCCACAAGGGTGGGTTTTACCTTGGAAGGTTTTAACGAGGCCCCAACCATCCAGCCATTTGGTCGGCTTGTGGCCATTTCGTTTGGTTTTTGACATTATTTCCAGGCTTACTTTCAGTTACCTGATCAGCCTGTGATCAGGACTACTCTTTTTTCATTTTTATATATATTTTCGAACTTATTCAAAAAAGAACTTAATTTTTCTATAATCACCCAAGGAGGTAAACCAAACCCTAAGAATTCCAACAAACCTAGTTGAAAATTCTTTTAGGACTTCACTCAGATGTACATCTTCCTTATTGAGCTGGATGTCTAGCCAGGCAGACATATGGTACATCCTTTCACGTCTTTTATGAATAGGAACATCATCAAAAGAGAACCAGGGATCATTGGTGATACGGATTGTACGAAGGACCCATTGAATATATCGATTCAAGAACCCAACGTATACAAGTAGGCAGCGGATATTCTAGATCGATGATCTAGTTTGATCTTACCTAGAGCTTTATAACCTTGACCCATTGGCTATATGGTCAGCCAAGAACCTTGGTATGATGAACACCACAAGATATTGCTCAAGTATCTTGATAAGTTCTTAAACAATTGAAAACTCTACAAAGAGAATTTCAACTCACGAAGGCAAATGCCAATTTCAATATATCAATCAATTCTCCATTCTTACATGGGCTGCCATGCTTTTATAGTTACAATATGATGCTTCAATGTTAATCCCGAATTGGCTTTTCATGGGATTTGAAGAGACATTCTTGACCCCTTTTTCTAGTCTTACAACATAGAAAATGACTCCCCCATGTGAAGAGACACTCTAGACCACCTTTACTAGACTTGGAAAATGATTACTAGACTAGACAACCTTTCTAGACTTGGAAAATGACTACTAGACTTACTTTATTGAATAATCATACTTGATTAACTTAACTAAGACACTTTGACTAACAAAATGCTGAAAATTGACCATTTTAAGCAAATGAAACATCACTCCTCTTGGGCTTGAGGTGTTGGACGAAAATTATGGCCCATAAACTCCAAATTAAGTCTTCAATTCAGTTCCATGCTTGAGCCCAACTTATTAGATGCATTCTGCCCAACAACTTGAATAACATTCATTACTTGGCCTTCTATTGAGCTCCCTTGCACATTTTCTTTAATTTCAGCAACAAGAGTCATCAAAGCTTGCTTAATTTGTTTAGCTCTTGCTCTCGTGATTGGCCCTCCATGAATCATCATCGGTTCTTTATTTCCTAGAGTTGTAATCGGCAGGATGACCTTCATCATTTCCTTCTTCTTCGAAAGGATTCGTCCTCGAATCTGATTCTCGCATTAAAAGGAGATAGATCGGACACATTAAAAGTAGCACTCACATTATACTCACCTGAAGATCAATCTTGTAGGCATTGTCATTGATCTTTGCAATCACTTGAAATGGCCCATCACCCTTGGTTGTAGCTTGACTTTCGCTTTGTTGGAAACCTTTCTTTTCTCAAGTGCAGCCACACCCAATCTCCTGGTTCAAATATTACTTGCTTTCGACCCTTGTTGGCTTGTTTAACATATCGCTCGGTTTGCTTCTCAATATTAAGTTTCACCTTTTCATGCAACTTCTTTACCAATTACGCCTTAGCTTTTCCATCAAGACTTGCTTGCTCTTCAACGGCGATATGAATAAGATCAAGTGGACTCAATGGATTAAATCCATAAACAACTTCAAAAGGAGTAAAGTTAGTAGCGAGAATGCACACTCCTATTATATGCAAACTCAACAAAGGGCAAACAATCTTCCCAATTCTTTAAGTTCTTTTGGATCAAAGTTCAAGTAGTTGAGACAAAGTTCTATTTACTACTTCAGTTTGCCCATCGGTTTGTGGGGTGGCAAGTAGTAGAAAATAAAAGTTTAGTTCCCAATTTGCTCCATAACAAACGCCAAAAGTGACTTAAAAATTTTGCATCTCTATCACTCACAATTGTTCTTGGAACTCCATGCAAACGCACAATTTCTCTAAAGAACAAATCAGCAACATGAGTAGCATCATCACTTTTATGACAAGGAATGAAATGTGCCATTTTAGAAAATCTATCAACAACCACAAACACAGAATCTCTACCCTTACTTGTTCTAGGTAAACCCAAAACAAAGTCCATAGATATGTCCACCCAAGGTTCATTTGGAATAGGTAAAGGTTTATACATTCCATGAGGTTGTGATTTTGATTTAGCATGTTTACAAGTTATGCACTTTTCACAAATTCTTTCAACATCAACACGCATACAAGGCCAAAAGAAATGATCACGTAGGACTTGCAAGGTTTTATGCACACCAAAGTGTCCCATTAAACCTCCCCCATGCGCTTCTCTAACAAGTAACTCTCGAATAGAACATTTGGGGATGCAAAGTTTGTTTTCGCGAAATAAATATCCTTCATGTTTATAGAACTTTCCAAATGCAGCATGCTCACAAGCTATATAAATAGAAGAGAAATCAGAATCATTGTCATACATTTCCTTTATTGACTCAAAACCAAGAAGCTTAGAACCCAATGTCAGGCATGCCTCCGAGATAATGCATCAACTACAATGTTTTCTTTCCCCTTTTTATATTTAATCACGTAAGGAAATGATTCAATGAACTCCACCCATTTGATATGTCGCTTGTTCAACTTACCTTGGCCCTTGAGATATTTTAAAGACTCATGATCGGTATGAATCACAAACTCCTTTGGCCACAAGTAGTGCTTTGCCAAGTTTCCAATGCTCTCACCAAAGCATAGAGCTCTTTATCATACGTCGGATAGTTCAATTGTGCTCCTTTCAACTTCTCGCTAATGTAAGCAATTGGTCTTCCGTCCTGCATCAGAACACTACACCCACTCCGGATGCATCACATTCAAGCTCAAATGATTTATCAAAATTAGGTAATGCAAGAATAGGTGTAGTAGTTAGTTTTTCTTTAAGGAGTTCAAATGCATGTTGCTTTTTTTTCTCCCCAATGAAAACCAACTTCCTTTTTATTATTTCATTCAATGGTGCAAAGAATGGTGCTAAAATTAATTACAGACTTCCTATAGAAGCTTGCAAGACCATGAAAACTTCTCACTTCAGCAATGCTTTTAGGAATTGGCCAATCTAAAATAGCATTGACTTTTTCCTTTTCCATTTCAATTCCATTAGCACTTACTACAAATCCAAGAAAAACAAATTTGTCCATGCAAAAAGAACACTTTTTCAGATTAGCATGCAAAGACTCTCTTCTTAAAGTGTTTAACACTTCACGCACATGATCAAGATGTTCCTCTAAGCTTTTGCTATAGATAAGGATGTCATCAAAATAAACTACAACAAACTTGCCTATAAAGTTGGAAAATGATTACTAGACTAGACAACCTTTCTAGACTTGGAAAATGACTACTAGACTTACTTTATTGAATAATCATACTTGATTAACTTAACTAAGACACTTTGACTAACAAAATGCTGAAAATTGACCATTTTAAGCAAAATGAAACATCACTCCTCTTGGGCTTGAGGTGTTGGACGAAAATCATGGCCCATAAACTCCAAATTAAGTCTTCAATTCAGTTCCATGCTTGAGCCCAACTTATTAGATGCATTCTGGCCCAACAACTTGAATAACATTCATTACTTGGCCTTCTATTGAGCTCCTTGCACATTTTCTTTAATTTCAAAGAACAAGAGTCATCAAAGCTTGCTTAATTTGTTTAGCTCTTGCTCTCGTGATTGGCCCTCCATGAATCATCATCGGTTCTTTATTTCCTTGAGTTGTAACTGCGGGATGACCTTCATCAATCGGTAGGTTTGGTTGTCTTTTCTTCCATTGGCCTGTAACTGGTTGTAAAACCTTCCTCTGAATCATCAGTTTCACTAACCAATGGCTGAGTATCATCTGGAGGATTACTGGACTGTGGATCGTCGACCATAAAAATAGTCGAGATGTTAGCAACTTCATTAACAGATTCCTCTTCTATAATAGCATCGGAAGATTTTTGACTTGAAAGATCATCAGAGGATTCAAAATTCCTGTAATGGGAACAAAATGAAGGAACTAATCTTCCTCTGGTATTTGCCTACCTTCTTCTCCTGGCAGAGGAGGAAACCATGAGAGTATCCACATGTCCCTTCAGCTTTGGATTTTGGTTTCTGACTTTCAGATATTTTTGTGGATTTTTTAGATCTCTGTGGAGGATCCACTTGAAGAACACTTGAAGCCATGCCAAACATTTTAGAATATCATCAAAATCAGAAGGCGAGTCAAATATACCTTTGCTTGGGAGCGGAATCGTTTTAGAGAACAAAGGCTTCCTTTTATCTTGCTCAATTCGAGAAAGCTCCTTTTTCAAGTTTCTGATTTCACTTTCTTTTTTTTATCAAACTCAGATCCAAAACTACCTTGGAAGATAAGTTGTCTGAGTTCTTTGTCCAATTGAGAAATTCTTCTGGAAAGTTTTTCTTCAATCTGCTGTAGTTGGTGTTCTACAACATTTACCCTGCTACGTGTTTCTTTGACTCCATCAAGAATTTGGTAGACTTTGGAATCAATGCTTTGCTAGGATTTATTTTGAGCCCTGGGCTGGCTTGAGTTGTCCGAAGGTTCAATGACAAAATTTGTTGGACATAAGTCCTTGAAGACATCTTGAACTAGGTTGTTCTTGTCTTTCAAGGGGTGGGAAATCAATATCGTAGTTTTGAAACATAAAAATTGGCTGAAAAGCCGGTGGAGTTGGTAATTGTGGAAAAGATTCTTTTTTGCACAAATATCCTTCTTTTCGAAGGATCTTCAACTCTTTGTTATAGCAAGCAAGTGGTGGAGCACTTGGAGGTGGTGATTTTGGATGTCTTTGAGAATAGACCTTTTGTCTGCATTTTGTTGGAGGTTCTTCTTCTTCCTCATCATCAGAATCAATTCATGTTCTGCAGGAACATTCTGGATCATACATCATAGGATCAATATCTTAAATGAAATGTCCATTGACTTTATCAGTATAGACATGTTTTCCATTTGGCTTAAATGATGAAAATTGGAGTTGTATCTCCTCTTGGCCTTTCAACTCGAATTATCATGAGTTGAAACTCGAGAATGTAAGAAGACCCGGATGCACCATCGGTTTGAAAATTGTTTTGGTCCATCCATCAAATAACCTCTGGAATTCAAAATCGGTTGAATATTTTGGTTCTGATGGTTAGTGCAACGACTCATAATTTGTGATCCATTCTGTGGGAACAAGTTGCTCAAGTTGTTTCCTCCCAATATTTCTTGGAATTTGCACAATGGTAGGGACATCAGACCCTATTTCAGCAAGGACCATTAGTGCATCTTTTATGCCTTGATTTTTCAGATCTAGTCCATGATTTTGGTGGATTTGTTCTGCTCCAGAAATTTGAATTTGGATTTTAATAGCAGTGGCAAGAGAGGCATCTTGTAAAGATAAGGCAAAGTTTGGGAAGAAAGTAATCACTACACTTCCAGCATTTAGTGTAGTAAGCACTGTTCCGATAACCGCATGCTCATACTTTAAATACCTCGTATCCAGAAGAGCAATTCTAGCAGAAACTGGTAATCCTTTCCTACCATGATATGATAGGACAAGTCTGACTGCTCCATGATGAAGGTGTGAATACCCTTCAGATTGCCATGTACGGATGTAATCAGGAGGTATAGTAAGAGTAATATATTGCTCTTGGGTAGTAGATGGAAGACCACAATGATCCATTTTTGAAGACTGAACAAACTCTTTCATTGGAGGATTTTTACCATAAATAAGGGATCTAATTCCCTTAGTAAGACTGCCTTGTTTACGATAGATATTATATGTACTAATTAATGGAGGAACTGTATTTTCGAAAATAGTAGAATAGTCAACAAGATTATCTATTTTACTAGTAGAAAATCTTGGAAGTGCTAAAGAAGAAGACTGCCTAAGAATTTGACTGGAGATTTGTGAACTTGAATTTGGAATTTCCATGAACAAGAAGTTTTTCCTATACTCGTCATCTAGATTAGTAGAATCAACATACTCCCCCGAAAAAGAAAAATCAAGCACAGCCTGGCTCTGATACCAAGGGCGGTTGGGAGCCCCACAATCACATACTGACAAACCCTTAGAGAAATATATAAAATCGACCTGGACAATTTTAGGAGCCCTGTGCGGATGGCCCAACATCTTGAGATGCCTAAGACAGAGTAGGTCATGTTGGGTGTTACCAGTTTGGAGCGGAGTTCATGCAGAAAGAAGCTGAGATCAGGAGACTAAAAAAGGAACTTTCTCAAATCGAAAGGGATAGGAGCAGTCAAAGAAAGTCCTTATCCTTTTTCCCCAGTTATAGTTCCAAATATGAATCACCTCCTATATCTCCTTCAAATTATCCTACTTATTTTGGTATGACTTCAAGTATTCCACTTGATATTCCTAAAAAGCCAAAGAAAAAGCTCTCTACTCTAAAAAGCCAACCACCTCCAAAGAGTCATGAGATACCTCCATCCTCTTCCAAATCAAGAGAAAAAACCAAACAAAATCTTTCATGGCCGGACCATTTCTTATCCCAGGAAATAATCCATTACAATGGTCAGAGAAATAAGACCCTGAAGAAACCACCTCTTCCCAATCTGAAAGAGAATCAGATTCTGAGGATGCTAAATAATCCCTCTCGGGAGAAGAATCCTATGATACTGAGTTTGAACCAGATGTCGCTAAACAAGCCAAATATCGAACCAGTGTCTGAACGTTTTGAAGAAAATATGGAACCCGAAGTAGAAAGACCATGTCCTCGTCCTTCAGATTCATCCTCCAAACCAACAAATGGTCCATGGTTTTCTTTCGATGATGTTACACTCCATAAGAGAAGAGAAAGATTACACTCTTTTGCGGCATGGATTGATCTCCAGCTAACAAAAGAAGGAGCCAATCTGAAGCAAATCCTTATGGAATTCACTTCCAGATTTGTTGGTATACTACGCGAATGGTTTCAAAGCCTTGGTGAGCATCGACAATCCAACTTTATAATGCTTCAACTCCATCACTTGTTCCCAGAGAAATTCACCAAGAGTTTATTGGAGATATTACTATTATCAACAAGTTGGTAGAAAAGGAATAATTTGCCATGAAATGTTGTTCTTTGACATGTAAATATTTGGATAGACATTTCAAAAGGATGTCCGAAAAGTTCAACATGCTGAATGGATACAATGATCCAAATCTGAAACATGTCTAGTTGGCATCTCTACCTAAAGAACTCCAGCCTGAGTTACACAGAATGATTCAAGCTTCTAGGAGGGAAGTCTCAAGAATCAGTCTACGCGAAATCTACTAGATGATGTTTGCAACCCTAGACAAGATGTGTGAACAACAGGTCTTCATCAAGGATGTGCTTGATAAAAGAACTCTCCTCAAATCTATATGCAAAAACTCTCATCTGGAAATAAAGTGCAAAGGAAAGGAGAACTGCACTTGTTCATCTTCGTTTTCTCGTAAAAAGATCAGAAAGATCAAGAAGAAGGCGAAAAGAAATAAACCTTATCGGTTCTTCAGAAGAAAACCATTCAGAAAGAAGTCGACGAATAGGTGTTTTCTATGTGGAAGAAAAGGGCATTTTGCAAAAAATTGCCCTAACAAGAAAGATAAAGCAGCGAAGTTGGCATCACAAGCATTCCGACTTAATTATGCCAACATAGATGATGCTGATATTGAATCTTTATTTTTTGAACAAGACGAGCAGGATGAAGACACAACATTTGCAATACAATATTCCACTGATGACCAGGGACTCAAAGAAGAGGAAGAAGAAGATTCATCTTCCGAGCTCCCAGTCTTTATGATCAAGTCACAACCATCACTCAAGACTAGTTCCTTGATCCAAGAAGGGATGTCGTATCCAAATATTGAAGTGCAAATTCTACCATCCAAGTATGATAGACCAATCAAGGCTAATGCGTATACTGATACAGGAGCCAGAAAGTCGATGATGAATCCTGACATACTACCTGAAGATGCTTGGCAAAGTCATCAGGAATACTTATATGCAGCTGATGGACAGACTTTTCATACCCCACTCATTACAAAGAAGCCGCTTGAATTCAACTCTTTCCGATCGCATCGTATGGATGAAGATTATTGGCAGCAGGCTCCATGGACAAGATATCTTGATGGGCTTCGATTTGTTCTTCCAAGCTAAAAGCCTACAGATTCTACCGCATGGGTTGAAGTACAAGAGACAATTCCAACCTTACACCACCATCCGAGAGTTGTTTACTCTATCGAAAGCACCTCCGAGAATATGGAGATATTACCAACCAGCTTCTCAAGTGTTGTGCAGACTCTCATGCAGATTTTCATCACCCACCATCACTTTGGAAAATCTGAAGTTCTTTATTCAGCTCCATTTCAAAAAGAATGAAGTTGTGAATGCTACCAAGGCCACTCATCCAGGAATGACCCCAGAAGAGCTAAACCTTGCGAGGCAAGAATACAACCAATTATTAGCACTTGGACTCATTGAGCCCAGAAAGTTCAATTGTGCTTGGCCTGCATTCTTGTCAACAAAAGAACTGAACAGGTACAAGGGAAAAAGAGGCTTGTTATTGATTACAAAGCTCTTAACCATTTCCTCCTTGATGATAAGTTCCCTTTACCTAAAACTCAAATGCTTTTTTCCCAACTCTCTAAAGCCCAAATCTTTTCAAAGTTTGATTTTAAGTCAGGGTTTTGGCAATTGGGAATTATCCCAGAGGATAGATATAAAACTGCTTCTTGCCTTCCTAAAGCCCAATACCAATGGACAGTCATGCCATTTGGTTTGAAGGTTGCACCCTCCATATTTCAAAAAGCAATGACCCAAATTTTTGAACTTATCCTACATACCACCCTAATCTACATTGATGATATCTTACTATTTTCATCAAACAAACAAGAGCATGAGGCTTTGCTACACCAGTTTTTGGATATTGTTCAATCACATGGTATCATGCTATCTGAAAAGAAGAGCTCTATCGGTCAAACAAATATTGAGTTTCTGGTAATGAAAATAATCGATGGAAAGTATATCAGCCAAGCCAAGACATTGCTCGGGAATTGCTAAAGTTTTCGATGAAAACTTGTCAATCAAAGAGATTCAACAATTCCTTGAATTGTTAATTATATCGTAGACTTCATTCCTGATTGCTCCGGATATACTAGCCACTTTCAAAGATGCTTAAGAAGAATGCTCCACTATGGTGATCATCCCAGGCCAGAGCAGTTCAACAACTCAAGCAAGTATGCCAAAATCCTCCGCCATTGAAAATTCCAAGTACAGGACAAAGGATTCTCCAGACTGATGCTAGTTATGAATATTGGGGAGCCATTTTGCTTGAAAACGAAGATGGGAAAATCTTTTATTGTGAACATGCAAGTGGTCAGTTTAAAGATTCTGAGAAGCATTACCATGTTGTCTACAAGGAAATCCTTGCTGTGAAGAATGGGATCAAGAATTTTGAATTTCATCTTATTGGTCACCATTTGATAATTCAGATGGATAATACATCATTTCCAACAATTTTGGAGCTCAAGAACAAGGGTGTTCCAGAGAAACAATTGTTGCGACTTAAAGATTGGTTTTCCAAGTATCAAATCACGATTCAACATATCAAAGGAAATCACAATCTTATTCCGTTATCTATCCGGATCACGCCATTACTGATTAGTATCCTCGAAAGGTATTTTCCTAGTTATATTAATGGCATATCCTGAAGGCCAATTTCCCCCCCACAAAAAGACCTTTCAAAAACTAAGTGATTTTCAAAACTATGAAAAACATTTCATGTTTTATCACTTAGCCAAATTTATTGTTCAAGTTAATATCCCTTTCGAGAGGGCATGTTTTTATCCAGATAAACCTTTTTATGGGATCCTTACCATTTCCACTACTACTCCTATTCCAAAAGATGGTATATGGTATTTGTGGTGTCTTTCCACCCTTTACTATCATTCAGTGGAAATGCCCGTTAGAAGTACTTTATCATTTCTCCAAAATTCAGTCAACCATCATCCGATCTCTGGACTTTTCTTGAATGGTATAACAAGATTCAAAATTGGAAGGAAATATTACAAGAAGAAGTGGATCAAATAAAGATGTCCCGGATTTATACATTGTCATGGTACTCCATCGGTATTTCACAATAGGAAAATGGTATCGATTTATACCGACATCTTTATAATTTAAATGGAAGGTTTTATCAGGATCAATCACCAGCCAGCAGCCTGAGGTTAATGAGTTATGCATGCATCTCCTGGTTCTTAACAAGAATCCACCAAACCCACCTAGACCGGAGCCTATATATACATCACTCGTGATTAATCCATGTATTGATGAACCCAAGTCAAGTCACCAACGAGAAGATAACCAAGAAGGTGACACAAATACTCAGATGTTCGAGCTAGATTCCCAAGACCCGTGGCTTGTTGAAGATGAAGACATTTATTGGGACGACTTCGGATTATTTTGGATAGAACCTTGGTAAAAGGAATACTATGACTACTACTACAATCCATGACGAAAGGAGGATGTCAGCACTGTATAGGTGTCCTTATAATAGACACGTGTCAGTTTGTAATAATAAGTGTCCTTCTAGCGGACACATGTCAGTTTATGGTTGTAAGTGTCCTTTTGTTGGACACATGTCAGTTTCTTATCCTTGTAATGTAACATGTGTCGAGTTTGTTGTTGTAAGTGTCCTTTTAAAGGGACACGTGTCGCCTTGGTGTTGCAAGTGTCCTTTTATGGGACACATGTCATTTTTTGTTGTTGTAAGTGTCCTTTTGGTGGAAACGTGTCGACTTTCTACGCTTAATGTGTCCATGCGGTGGCGTGTACATGATAGGTGTCTTGTTAGTAGACACATGTCGGGTTCTCATGAAGAAGGTCCAAGAAGGTAACACGTGTTCAGCAGAGATGTCTTGTAATAGGGACACATGTCACTTCTTTGTTTTGTACATGAGGCCTATATAAAGACCTCTCTTGATTGTACGGAAAACTAAGATGAAAATCGAATAAAATCTCCTTTTTACAAATTTAGCAATTATCTTTCAAATTCTTGATCTTCTTCATGAAGTATGCTCTGTACTTGCCTCTTTGAAGATCCTGTACATTAGAAATATGATTGAAGTACTGGCATAATGCACGGTCCCCTCAATCCATACGGCCCGTTAAGAATTCTTTGAAGTTTTGAATGAATGACCTTCCTATGAGGTTTTGCTTGGGAAGCCGTCCCGAGGTGTGTACCGCTTGGCTATGGTGCGGGGAAATCTCATGGTGGTGTCATGCTTTCTTAACCTCTTGGAGTGGCTAAAAATTTGCCCTGAAGGTATGGGTTTGTGGGGCTCCCGACACCTCGTGGTATCAACAAACGACTCAAAGAAAAATCAAGATCATGCAAGTACAACTCTTTAATATGTTCAAACCCAAGAATTTTAGCATCTAAAGTACATATAAGAGTGTACCTCGAGATAGTGCGTCTGCTACAACATTAGACTTACCTTGCTTATGTACTAGGATGACGTAATGAAATGTCCGGATGAACTCGAAGCCCGGCCGACGCGTGTTGCTTGTTCAATTATTGTTGCCCATTCGATTACTTTAATGACTCGTGATTAGTATGAATTATGAATTCCTTGACCATAAATAATGCTTTGCCACGTTTTCAAGGCCCGAACTAAAGCATACAACTCCTTATCGTCGTCGGATAGTTCAAGGCCGCCGCTCAATTTCTCGCTAAAGAATGCATTCTGCCCCTCTTTGCATCAATCGGTACCGCAATCCCAACTCCCGATGCATCACACTCGATCTCGAAAACCTTGGTGAAATCCGACAATGATAGTAAAGGTGCATGTGTTAACCTTTCTTTGCAAGCGACTCGAATGCTTGTCTTGGGCTTCACCCCATTGAAACGCAACACTCATTTTAATGGTCTCCATCAACGATCTTCTTTGCTATAGTGCTAAAATCTCGTACAAACCTCCGATAAAAACTCGCAAGCCCATGGAAGCTCTTGACTTGATCGGTAGATGTTGGCTTAGGCCAATCTGAATAGCCTTAATTTTCTCATTGTCCACGGTGATTCCCCGAGCTCACTGCAAATCCCAAGAATATCAATTGCTCGGAACAAAATGTGCACTTCTTGATATTTGCATATAGTTGCTCTTTCCTCCACTTCTAATATGGCCCGCAAGTGATTTAAGTGTTCGTACAATGATTTGCTATAGATGAGGATATCATCAAAGTAGACCACGATGAACTTTCCAATAAAATCCCTCAAAACATGGATCATCAATCTCATAAATGTGCTTGGTGCATTAGTTAGTCCCCCTTCAGCTCTAGGCGTGCAGCATCTATTCCAATTGACCAGCCCTTGGTTTACAAGACATGTTGTTGAATTCTCTCTTCATGACCTAAATCGTTGACTTTTATCTATGACCGTTGACCAGCCGTTTTCCGGCCACTACAACGCCGGAATCATACCGAAATATGTAATTCCCCCTCAGGCGACCCCAACTACATTCACACCGACCGGAAATAGTGCCGGTAACATCGTCAATTTTGGCCAAGAAAGTCAGAAATCGCGCACATTTTCAGGCGCTATCTTCGAACCTTCGCCGGCGCCGATTCCGACCACCAAAATGGACGTGCCACCCCAGGTTTTGATCGCCTCCTCATGGGCTTCCATGCCCAGTCATCAATTTGTGCTTTCCAATTCGTCTCCGGCAACAATCGACATTTTACCAAAAAATCCTAACTTTCAATCGAACTCCATTTCCGACCCAAATACATACCCAATCCCAAAATTGGCCACACCATCGTCAAATTCACTCCTAAACGCACAAATTCCTCCCTCCAATCGACCTGATTGTGCCCCGAATCATAAAACCCAAATTGGGGATCCGAAAATGGATTTTCGTACTTTGAATGCCCGTTTGACCCTAAAACGGCCGATTTGGCCTTCGTCGAAGAAGGAAATATTGTTCAGGAGGTCGAAACGAGTGGACCTAGCCCATCCAATTCTGGTGATGCTACCGCTCCGGCAGGTCACTATTTGCCGGCGATTCGGGCCCACACGCACCCGTATGCGGCCATAACTTCGTCTTTTTCTCCATCCTCATCTTCCAATGTTGTCATACATCCCCAAGTACTTGTTTACATCCGAACCGGTCCTCAACCTTTCATTTGTCGTCCGACACCGCTAATGTGTTGGGACTCGTTCAGAATCGAACATCTCAATGTGCAACATACTCCGGCCTCCACCCCTACATGCCCTCCCAATAATCTTTGTTCAAATGGCGGAAGCACCTCCGCAATGGCCTCCCTAGTGAATCGAACCCTCGAATCTCGGACCATTACGCTCACTTTAATTTGAGGAACACGTTCGCTAAAGTTGTTTTGCAACCCCTACACCATGGATTCGACTCCTCTCCAGGCCCGGTAATATTACCTCATTTTCCAATTTGGTTTACGGTAATACACATTCTATCCCTAAACCTGTTAGGAAAGGGGATTATTATTCGATTCTATTGACGAAAATGTTTACCAACAACGTCTTCTTTGAATTTTCGTATTCTTTGATCGGGCGAGGTTATTTTGGGGAAAGGTAATAAGCCGTGGGCTACTATGTCTTCTGCACAAAAACTTTCGAGCTTTGGGGTATTAAGAATAATCGAAACTAATTCCTTGGGCAAGAGGATTTTTTGTGTGAAATTGTCTAATGCGCAGGATCGTGCTCGTGCTCAATTTCGCACCACTTGGCGCTTAACCCGGGAACTATTCGTCTCACTCCTTGGGTTCGGATTTCAATCCTTATAAGGTGCAAACCTCGGTGGCTAGCGTTTGTTTACGCATCTTCGAGCTCGGTTTGGAATATTGGGACCCCAAGAACATTATGGGGATTGCCATCTATTGGTAATCCATTGCAAATTGATCGGCGTCATTGGATGGTTCTCTCAGGGCATTTCGTTCGGGTTTTGGTTGATATTGATCTTTCTAAGCGTTGGAGGATCACATTATGGTGGAACGCATTGGCGATGCTCCTTTGTGTCAATCGGTTATGAGAAACTCCCCGAGTTTTGTTCGAGATGTGGCATTACGGACATTCGGCGGCCTCTTGTCGTCTTAATAATGCGGGCTATCCGGATACGAGCGTGCTTCTCGACCGGGGACGCCCCGGCGCCAACTACTCGTCTAGTTACGTGCGAGAGAGCGATCCGAGCGCGCAGGTTTATCGTCTGTCGGCGGAGACAAGGGTAAGGAATTGATGACTCGATGGGAAAAATGGGTTCGACTATGCATCTTGGTTCTCCTACCCGCGCAATATAGTCACTTGCTCTCGGATATCCACCTTAATAACACCTTTGCGGCTCTTGGTTCAGTCGACTCCCAGGATCAGCATTCCGCAGATTGCCAGGCCGATTATCCTGCTATGGAGTCATCTCCCAAGGCTACTACTTCCAACACCGGCACGGTCTCCACTATTATGCCTATTACAGTTCAGTATCCTTTGGGGAAGCCTATTCGAGCCCTAAGCCGTGCCTTCCGGGATAGATCCTTGGACTCGGCTAAATCTAGAATTCTCCGGAGTGTTACGTCGGGTCCGTCGCCCCCAGTTCATGACATTACTATTGAACCGGAGAGCCAAGAACCACATGAGATGAACTTTGCGGCTTCCAAGAGATGGGCAGATTATGCAGATGAAATGGGTAACTCTCAATCGTCAGACTTTGCAACGCACCACATGCCAATTTTTACCGTGCGATCGACACGGGCACCACATTCCCCGCCTCAATGAATTGCATCTTCTGGAATATCCGGGGGATTGGGAACACTGCATCTCGTAATGTTCTTAAGGCTTTATGTCACAAACATAAACCTTCTATTTTAGCCATTTGCGAACCTAAGGTGGACATTTCATCCATTTCGCATTCTTACTGGAGTAGCTTGGGTCTCAGGTTTGTTGCTCAAAGCTTAGGCGACAGGCGCCGGATATTTGGGGTCTTATGCGATCACAGTATTTACATCCATAATCGGTTTGGTCTTCTTCTCAATGTATTATTTTGCAAGTTCAAACGCTCTATGGTTTTCCATGTTGGTTTTGCTCATGGCTTGTGTGATCATGTTGCTCGTCGTGCCCTTTGGTTGGATGTGAGGAATTTGGGTCTTACTTGATTTCTTTGTTTATTGGGGATTTCAATCTTGTGTTGGGACATCACGAGCGTTAAAGCGAGTACCTTATCCCGGCTTCTTGTCGGGATTTCGGGGACTTCTTGGAGGATGTAGGTTTATTTGCGGTGCCGACTACGGGAATTCATTTACTTGGTGCTCCCAGAAGGCCTCTATCTCTCCTTCGTGCTAAGTTGGATCGAGCCCAACCTGGCAACCTGTCAATTCTTCTCTTTTTGGCAAGTTGTTAAGGGTTTAGTTCTTCCTCGCATTGCTCCGATCACCACCCTATTTTGGTCTCTTGTTCTAATCCCACTATCGTGGTCCGTCTCCTTTTCGTTTTCAACGCATGTGGATTCATCACGACTCTTTCCGGAATATTGTGACTACCTCTTGGCGATCCCGTGCGCACGCCTAATCCATTGCAACGTCATGTGGAAACTCGAGAGATTGCGACATACGATTAAGGTTTGGAATAAGGAAGTTTTTGGGGATGTAAATCGTCGGTGGATTATCGAGATGGAAAGGGTTCGTCGATTGACGAGATATTGAATCCGGCGGTTTCACCGGCTCGCAAGGATATGGAGTTGGAGGCGCGATCGGCTACTGTCTCGCACGTTGCTTATGCGATCGAATTCCTTCAGCGAAAATCACGATCGGATTGGTTAAAGGATGGAGATCGTAACACAACTTTTTTCCATCGTCATTGTCGGATTCGCAATGGGCGCTCACGGATACAAGGTTTGATGGTTGATGGTAGTTATATAGAGGACCCGGTGGCACTTGGGAATCACATTATCTCCTTCTATACGGACCTCTTCGCGGACACGCAGGGCAAACCACTTGGACTACACTTTGGTCGATCATCTTATTTCTCCGATAGTCGCATGGTTGATAATGCCCTTTTGACGGCAATTCCTTGATGTCAAAGTGAAAGAGGCGACATTTGATATGGGTTTGGGCAGTGCCCCCAGGCCCGGATGGTTTTCGATGGGAGATTTTATCATCATTTTTGGGATATCATTTACGAGGAGGTGGTGGCCGCCATCCGGCATTTTTTCATCATGGCTTCCTTCCCTGGGTCAATGCGGTTTTATGGCACTCATCCCAAAAACCAAGGAAGCTAATGCGGTGGAAGACTTTAGACCGATCGTGATGAGCAATTTCCTTTTAAGATTATTACCAAGATTAAGCGACGCGGTGGGCTCGATCATCTCTTCTTACTTGTCGCCTACCCGGTTTGGCTTTATCCCACGGCGAGATCCATGATGATTGTATTGCGTTGGTCTCGGAGGGTTCATATTTTTACGAGTCGTAATGATGTCAATATGATCTTAAAGATTGACATCCCAAGGCATTTAATACGATTAATCGGGGCTTCTTGATTCACGTGTTACGTCGCTTTGGTTTCTCAAGTGTTCATTCACTTTGGATTGAGATCATCCTTGATCTTCCGAATTTCGATCCTGTTGAATGGGTCGCCATGGGTTATTTCTCTTGCTTTCGAGGCGTTCGACGGGGAGATCCGTTATCTCCTCTGCTATTTTGCATCGCGGAGGGCGTTAAGTAGATTGGTCGAGGACGCGTTAACAAGAATCTACTTGGCCTTTTCGGGCGCTAATCGGTGGTTTTCCCCTCATCCATTATGTATGCGAGATGACATTGTGATTATGTGTGGGGCATCCTCGAGCGTGCACGTGCCATTATTATCGAGATACTTAACCTCTATGCGGACATGTCGGGTCGATTTTCAATCCTAATAAATCTAAAGTTTTTTTTTGGAGGCCGGGTTTCCAATCATGTGCGAGGTCGTATTCGGACGATTAGTGGGATGCATATGGGCGCTTTCCCTACAATCTACTTGGCGCCCCCATCTTCAAGTGCGCCCAAAGTGGCCACCCTTCAATCCATTTTCGACAAGATTATTTTCAAGTTCGAAAGGTGGAAAGGTTCTGCTCTGTCTATTCTTTGCTGGCGCATTTGTTTGGTGAATTCGGTGATTACCGGCTCCTTTGTGCACACGATGATGGTATACAAGTGGCCCGAACTTTGTTACAGCAAATGGAAAAAGCAATGCGTAATTTCATCTGGGCTGGCGATGTGAACTCGAAAGGATCTGTGGTGGTTAATTGGAGCCGTTGTTGCATGCCGCGGGCGGAAGGCGGTTTGGGCGTACGGTCTATTGTGGTCGCCAACAATGCTTTCCTTATGAAGTTAATGGAAGATTATGACTTCAAACTCTTTGGTTTACAACATCCTCCGTAGGCGTTTCTTGGCTTCTGATGGATCTCCACGCCGTTCTTTCATCCCCTCTTCCATCTGGAGAGGGATTCGGCCTATGATCTCGGGTTTCTTGGAGGATTGTCGCTGGATTCCGGGATGCAATTCCGGAGTTCGATCTGGCCGGATAATTGGTTGGGTTACATCATTGCTGATAGGATTGGGATTCCTGAGGAGTACAGGCACTTATTTCGACATCGCATCTCGGATTATTTTTATGATGGGACATGGCACTTTACTTTCTCATTCATTGATGCTTATTTGGATATGGTCCGAGATATTGTTAGAGTCCCCATCGCTCCAAAGATCGTCGGATACGGGTGTGGCTTCACTCGATGATGGTTGTATCACTTCCGAAATCGCCTACACATTTCTGCGTCCTCGCGCCCAACGGTTCATTGGGGTTCCCGGATTTGGTCTCCTCACATTCCGGAAGACGTTCGATTGTGGCTTGGCGGGCTATCCACAATCGTCTTGCGGTTTTAGACGTTAACGTTCGCGTGGCTCCTTCACAGGACCCTCGGTTTTGCGGTCTTTGTTGTGCTAACAATGAATCATGATCATTTATTTGTCTCTTGTGGTTTTGCGGAGGCCCTATGGCAATGGATTTTGATGCCTTTAATATCAATTACTTTAGGGCTTATAGCTTTAATGAATTTACCAGTGCGTTTGATGCGTTTTCATTTCGATGATCGGTGGGCTTTCTTTGGCGCGCGCTGTTTTCTTTTCCGTGTTTGCTCATCCGGGAAATCGAAATGACTTGACCTTCAACAACAAGACTTGGACACCGGAGGCGGCCATCCTGCGCCTTCGTGTCCTAATGCAGGGAGTCATCTTCCTTGGGCCAGAGGTTGCATGCACAATGATCAACATGACCTCTTCATTCTCCGTAGACTTCGTGTTCTGGGTGCCCTAGACAGGCCCAAAGATTGTGCGAGTCACTTGGCGAAAACCTTTGCCGGATGGATCAAAGTTAACACAGACGGTAGTGCTACGGGGGCACCGGAAATCTCACGACTTCCGGTGTCTTTCGCAATCTGTAGGGGTTTTTTCGCGGGTGCTTCGTGGAACGATGTGGTTTTGGTTTTGCTTTTGAGGCGGAACTTACAATGCTATGCGGGCCATCCAATACGCGTCCTCGAAGGGTTGGAACCAACTATGGTCGAGTCGGACTCGGTGTATGTGGTGGAGTTGTTGCGTAAGAAATCCATTGGTGTTCCTTGCGCCATTTGAGTATGTGGAGATACACTCTCCACCTTCTTTCTCAAATGGATTTTGTGGTCTCGCACATCTTTAGGGAAGGAAACCGGGCGCGATATTCTAAGCAAGTCGTCGCGGTGGATACGTGGTGGGGTTCGCCCCGGCGTCCATTATCCATCCCTCACTCGGGATTATGTTGTGCAATCGAATTATAGGTTTGTCTCTTAGTGCGTCGCATTTTCAATCTTTGTCGGCTTTTGGGGCGCTTTTATCATGGGGGTACTCTTTTTCCTTCCAGGGGTTTTTCCCACATGGGTGGGTTTTACCTTGGAAGGTTTTAACGAGCCCCAACCATTCACCCATATGGTCGGCTTGTGACCATTTCGTTATTTTCTTTTGTCTTTGTTAACGGACTTTACTTTGGTTACTGATCACTTTGTGATCGGGAATACTCTTTTTCATTTTTATATATATTATCGCATTTATTTAAAAATCTATTCCAATTGACCACCACCTTCCCCTTCTCTCTCTTCACATCCCCCGTCGAAATGAAGTTATCTTCCTCTCCATGGCTCTTTCCATTTGTTTAAGCAAAACGCGTTCTTTTGGCCATTTGTAAGTCATCATGGTGTGTACAAAAGAGCTAGTAATCACCGAGTTAACCAAACAAACTCTACCAGCAAGGGAAAGAGACGAACTTGTAAATCCACAACCTTGGGAGCGCCCTTAAATATTGGATCGCTAAATAAACAGTGGGAACACGCCCCCATTATGATCCCCAAAATATCTTTGCACCCTCATTGCGGACATATGACAATCTATCCAAACCTGAAAACATTTAAGTAAACTTTGGATTTCTTGATGAAGGTCATCCTGCGATTACAACTCAAGGAAATAAAGAACCGATGATGATTCATGGAGGGCCAATCACGAGAGCAAGAGCTAAACAAATTAAGCAAGCTTTGATGACTCTTGTTCTTTGAAATTAAAGAAAATGTGCAAGGGAGCTCAATAGAAGGCCAAGTAATGAATGTTATTCAAGTTGTTGGGCGAAATGCATCTAATAAGTTGGGCTCAAGCATGGAACTGAATTGAAGACTTAATTTGGAGTTTATGGGCCATGATTTTCGTCCAACACCTCAAGCCCAAGAGGAGTGATGTTTCATTTTGCTTAAAATGGTCAATTTTCAGCATTTTGTTAGTCAAAGTGTCTTAGTTAAGTTAATCAAGTATGATTATTCAATAAAGTAAGTCTAGTAGTCATTTTCCAAGTCTAGAAAGGTTGTCTAGTCTAGTAATCATTTTCCAAGTCTAGTAAAGGTGGTCTAGAGTGTCTCTTCACATTGGGGAGTCATTTTCTATGTTGTAAGACTAGAAAAAGGGGTCAAGAATGTCTCTTCAAATCCCATGAAAAGCCAATTCGGGATTAACATTGAAGCATCATATTGTAACTATAAAAGCATGGCAGCCCATGTAAGAATGGAGAATTAATTGATATATTGAAATTGGCATTTGCCTTTGTGAGTTGAAATTCTCTTTGCGAGTTTTCAATTAATTAAGAACTTATCAAGATACTTGAGCAATATCTTGTAGTGTTCATCATACCAAGGTTCTTGGCTGATCATATAGCCAACGGGTCAAGGTTATAAAGCTCTAGGTAAGATCAAACTAGATCATCGATCCGGAATATCCGCCGCCTACTTGTATACGTTGGGTTCTTGAATAGATATATTCAATGGGTCCTTCGTACAATCCGTATCAATTTGGTATCGAGCAATCTGGTATTGATCGATTTCCTATCATTTTATACATATTCTATCTTCTAGTTTAAAAAAAAAAAAAAAAAAAAAAAAAAAAAAAAAAAAAAAAAAACAGAAAAATAAAATTCCTTCTCCATTCAATCTTGAGAAGTACATACAAAAACAAAAAAATCTTGTTGTTGGATCCTAAAGACTCCACCACCAAAAGAAAATTGTATCTTGTTTCTTAGAAAAAATACTTATTGTTCTTTTTGTACACGGGCATATTATTTGTTGAACGTGACTTGGAATTGCTTGTCTTGATTTGTTCTTATTCTTATTGAGCCTACATATGAGAATTTGAGTGGTAAAAGGCATTGAGTGGTGAGATCATTAGAGGGGAGGTAAAAGCCAATTGAGTGAATCATCTTGAGTGATACACGAGTGTTTTGTGAGGAATATATCATGGAGGATACTTGGGCAGCAAGGTTGGAGAAAAAGATTTCACTATTGAGGCTATGCAACAACAATTTGCAAGATTTACAACAATTCTTGAAAATATAACGGATCGTTTGGAGAGGGCTTGAACAACCAGCAGCTAGGAGGCGTGGGATTCCTCAACCAATTCAATGGAGACGTAATGAGGAGTGGGAATCGAGGAGGAAGAAGAAATGGAGCCGCAACACCATGGAAATAGACGAGGTGGGAGAAGGCAAAATAATGAAGTTGATCGGGATTTAGGAACATCAAATTGAATATCCCCGCATTCCATGGAAGAAGTGATCCCGAAGCATATTTGGAGTGGGAGAGAAAGGTGGATCTTATTTTCTAATGCCACAATTACTCAAGGAAAAGAAGGTAAAGCTTGCTTTAATTGAGTTCACCGACTATGCATTAGTTTGGTGGGATCAATTAACCACAAATCGGGCGTTACGGAGAAAGATCGATCACTACTTGGGCTGAAATGAAGACAACCATGCGTAGGAGATTTGTACCATCTCATTATTTTCGTGACTTGTATCAAAAACTCCAAACAATGACTCAAGGTAGTAGATCGGTGGATGAGTATTACAAGGAGATGGAGATTTCAATGATTAGGGCCAATATTGATGAAGATAGGGAGGCTACCATGGCAAGATTCCTAAAGCGGGCTGAATAGGGAGATTGCTAACATAGTGGAATTACAACACTATGTGGAGCTTGAAGACATGGTGCATACAGCCATAAAGGTGGAAAGGCAACTCAAGAAGAAGGGTTCATTTAAAAGAGATACGTATCAAATTTTCAAATTCCAACAAGATGAAAGAATGAATGTTGAAAGCAAGTGTTGGAACAACCTCTAAAACTCAAACCGAGGTGTTCAAAACCAAGTACAATGAGGTTGATAAGGAAAGGGTCTCAACTCAATTCTAAATCGAGATATCAAATGTTTTTTGTCAAGGTTTGGACATATTGCATCTCAATGTCCAAACAAGAGAGTGATGATCATGAAGGATAATGGAGAGATAGAATCAAAGTGAACATGAAGAGGAACAACTTGAAGAGACCATACCCGAACATGGAGAGCTTTTGGTTGTTAGAAGAGCTCTAAACATGCAAACAAAGATGGAAGAAGCTGAACAACAAAGGAGAACATCTTCCACACAAGGTGTTTAGTTCAAGGTAAGGTGTGCATGTTAATTGTTGATGGAGGGAGTTGTGCTAATGTTGCTAGTTGTGAAATGGTGGAAAAACTGATTTAGCTACACGAAGCTTCCCAATCCATACAAGCTGCAATGGCTTAATGATTGTGGAGAAATTCGTGTGACTAAGCAAGTTTTGGTATCATTTTCAATTGGCAATTACAAGGATGATGTTCTATGTGATGTGGTACCAATGCATGCTAGCCATATTCTATTGGGAGACCATGGCAATTTGATAGAAGGGTGACGTATGATGGTTTTCTTAATCGATTCACACTCAAACATCGTAATAAAATATCCACTTGTTTCTTTAACTCCACAACAAGTGCAAGAAGATCAAATCAAAATGTCCCAAGCAAGAAAAATATGAGAGGCCGAGAAAAAAAAAGAGTAAGGAAGAGGGGGCAAAATTCGAGTGAAAAAAAGAGTGGAGATAATGATAAGAGGAATGAATTGAGTGTGAATGAGGGAGAAAAGGTAGAGGGCAAAAAAGGCTGAATTTTCTATGCAAAAGCAAGTGAGTTAAAAAGGGCATTGGTTGAAGAAAAGAGTGTGTTAGTAATGGTGTTTAAGGAGTCCTATTTGAACACTAATGAGCTAACACCATCTTTGCCAAGTTCTTTTATTTCTCTTTTGCGGGAATATAATGATGTCTTTCCGGAAGAAGAGCGAAATGGATTGCCACCACTAAGAGGAATTGAACATAAAATTGATTTCATCCCCGGAGCGGTGCTTCCAAACCGACCAGCCTCTGAGCCAACCCTAAAGAGAAAAAGAAATTCAAATGCAAGTGGAGGAGTTGTTGACAAAGGGTAAAATTAGAGAAAGCATGAGTCCTTGTGCCGTACCCGGTGATCGTGGTACCAAAAAAAGATGGAGCGTGGAGAATGTGTATGCAGTTGCGTGCCATCAACAAAATCACCGTAAAAGTATCGCTATCCTATTCCTGGGTTAGATGATATGCTTGATGAATCTCCACTAAAATTGATTTAAAGAGTGGATATCATCAAATTCGAATTAAAGAAGGTGATGAATGGAAAACGCCTTTAAAACAAAGTATGGTTTATATGAGTGGTTAGTAATGCCTTTTGGTTTAACTAATGCTCCAAGCACTTTCATGAGATTAATGAACCATGTTTTGCGTAACTTTATCGGCAAGTTTGTTGTAGTTTATTTTGATGACATCCTTATCTATAGCAAAAGCTTAGAGGAACATCTTGATCATGTGCGTGATGTGTTAAACACTTTAAGAAGAGAGTCTTTGCATGCTAATCTTAAAAAGTGTTCTTTTTGCATGGACAAAGTTGTTTTTCTTGGATTTGTAGTAAGTGCTAATGGAATTGAAATGGAAAATGAAAAAGTCAATGCTATTTTAGATTGGCCAATTCCTAAAAGCATTGCTTTGAAGTGGGAAGTTTTCATGGTCTTGCAAGTTTCTATAGGAAGTTTGTAAAGAATTTTAGCACCATTGCTTTGCACCATTGAATGAAATAATCAAAAAGGAAGTTGGTTTTCATTGGGGAGAAAAAAAAGAAACATGCATTTGAACTCCTTAAAGAAAAACTAACTCTTGCACCTATTCTTGCATTACCTAATTTTAATAAATCATTTGAGCTTGAATGTGATGCATCCTGAGTGGGTGTAGGTGCTTTTTTTGATGCGGAGGAGGAAGACCAATTGCTTACTTTAGCGAGAAGTTGAAAGGAGCACAATTGAACTATCGATGTATGATAAAGAGCTCTATGTTTTGGTGAGAGCATTGGAAACTTGGCAGCACTACTTGTGGCCAAAGGAGTTTGTAATTCATACTAATCATGAGTCTTTAAAATATCTCAAGGGCCAAGGTAAGTTGAACAAGTGACATATCAAATGGGTGGAGTTCATTGAATGATTTCCTTACGTGATTAAATATAAAAAGGGGAAAAGAAAACATTGTAGCTGATGCATTATCTCGAAGGCATGCCTTAATCACTACATTGGGTTCTAAGCTTCTTGGTTTTGAGTCAATAAAGGAAATGTATGACAATGATTCTGATTTCTCTTCTATTTATATAGCTTGTGAGCATCTTTGCATTTGGAAAGTTCTATAAACATGGATACTTATTTCGTGAAAACAAACTTTGCATCCCTAAATGTTCTATTCGAGAGTTACTTGTTAGAGAAGCATATGGGGAGTTTTAATGGGACACTTTGGTGTGCATAAAACCTTGGAAGTCCTACGTGATCATTTCTTTTGGCCTTGTATGCGTATTGATGTTGAGAGAATTTGTGAAAAGTGCATAACTTGTAAACATGCTAAATCAAAATCACAACCTCATGGAATGTATAAACCTTTACCTATTCCAAATGAACCTTGGGTGGACATATCTATGGACTTTGTTTTGGGTTTACCTAGAACAAGTAAGGGTAGAGATTTTGTGTTTGTGGTTGTTGATAGATTTTCTAAAATGGCACATTTCATTGCTTGTCATAAAAGTGATGATGCTACTCATGTTGTTGATTTGTTCTTTAGAGAAATTGTGCGTTTGCATGAAGTTCCAAGAACAATTGTGAGTGATAGAGATGCAAAATTTTTAAGTCACTTTTGGCGTGTGTTATGGAGCAAATTGGGAACTAAACTTCTATTTTCTACTACTTGCCACCCACAAACCGATGGGCAAACTAAAGTAGTAAATAGAACTTTGTCTCAACTACTTGAACTTTGATTCAAAAGAATTTTAGAATTGGGAAGATTGTTTGCCATTTGTTGAGTTTGCATATAATAGGAGTGTGCATTCTGCTACTAACTTTACTCCTTTTGAAGTTGTTTATGGATTTAATCCATTGAGTCCACTTGATCTTGTTCCTATCCCTGTTGAAGAGCAAGCAAGTCTTGATGGAAAAGCTAAGGCAGAATTGGTAAAGAAGTTGCATGAAAAGGTGAAACTTAATATTGAGAAGCAAATCGAGCGATATGCTAAACAAGCCAACAAGGGTCGAAAGCAAGTAATATTTGAACAAGGAGATTGGGTGTGGCTGCACTTGAGAAAAGAAAGGTTTCCAACAAAGCGAAAGTCCAAGCTACAACCAAGGGGTGATGGGCCATTTCAAGTGATTGCAAAGATCAATGACAATGCCTACAAGATTGATCTTCCGGGTGAGTATAATGTGAGTGCTACTTTTAATGTGTCTGATCTATCTCCTTTTAATGCAGAATCAGATTCGAGGACGAATCCTTTCGAAGAAGAAGGGAATGATGAAGGTCATCCTGCAGTTACAACTCAAGGAAATAATGAACCGATGATGATTCATGGAGGGCCAATCACGAGAGCAAGAGCTAAACAAATTAAGCAAGCTTTGATGACTCTTGTTGCTGAAATTAAAGAAAATGTGCAAGGGAGCTCAATAGAAGGCCAAGTAATGAATGTTATTCAAGTTGTTGGGCCAGAATGCATCTAATAAGTTGGGCTCAAGCATGGAACTGAATTGAAGACTTAATTTGGAGTTTATGGGCCATGATTTTCGTCCAACACCTCAAGCCCAAGAGGAGTGATGTTTCATTTTGCTTAAAATGGTCAATTTTCAGCATTTTGTTAGTCAAAGTGTCTTAGTTAAGTTAATCAAGTATGATTATTCAATAAAGTAAGTCTAGTAGTCATTTTCCAAGTCTAGAAAGGTTGTCTAGTCTAGTAATCATTTTCCAAGTCTAGTAAAGGTGGTCTAGAGTGTCTCTTCACATTGGGGAGTCATTTTCTATGTTGTAAGACTAGAAAAAGGGGTCAAGAATGTCTCTTCAAATCCCATGAAAAGCCAATTCGGGATTAACATTGAAGCATCATATTGTAACTATAAAAGCATGGCAGCCCATGTAAGAATGGAGAATTAATTGATATATTGAAATTGGCATTTGCCTTTGTGAGTTGAAATTCTCTTTGCAGAGTTTTCAATTAATTAAGAACTTATCAAGATACTTGAGCAATATCTTGTAGTGTTCATCATACCAAGGTTCTTGGCTGATCATATAGCCAATGGGTCAAGGTTATAAAGCTCTAGGTAAGATCAAACTAGATCATCGATCCGGAATATCCGCCGCTACTTGTATACGTTGGGTTCTTGAATAGATATATTCAATGGGTCCTTCGTACAATCCGTATCAATTTGGTATCAGAGCAATCTGGTATTGATCTGATTTCCTATCATTTTATACATATTCTATCTTCTAGTTTAAAAAAAAAAACGAAAAAAAAAAAAAAAAAAAAAAAAACATAAAGAATTCCTTCTCCATTCAATCTTGAGAAGTACATACAAAAACAAAAAAATCTTGTTGTTGGATCCTAAAGACTCCACCACCAAAAGAAAATTGTATCTTGTTTCTTAGAAAAAATACTTATTGTTCTTTTTGTACACGGGCATATTATTTGTTTAACGTGACTTGGAATTGCTTGTCTTGATTTGTTCTTATTCTTATTGAGCCTACATATGAGAATTTGAGTGGTAAAAGGCATTGAGTGGTGAGATCATTAGAGGGGAGGTAAAAGCCATTGAGTGAATCATCTTGAGTGATACACGAGTGTTTTGTGAGGAATATATCATGGAGGATACTTCGGGCAGCAAGGTTGGAGAAAAAGATTTCACTATTGAGGCTATGCAACAACAATCTGCAAGATTTACAGCAATTCTTGAAAATATAACGGATCGTTTGGAGAGGCTTGAACAACCAGCAGCTAGGAGGCGTGGGATTCCTCAACCAATTCAATGGAGACGTAATGAGGAGTGGGAATCTGAGGAGGAAGAAGAAATGGAGCCGCAACACCATGGAAATAGACGAGGTGGGAGAAGGCAAAATAATGAAGTTGATCGGGATTTAGGGAACATCAAATTGAATATCCCCGCATTCCATGGAAGAAGTGATCCCGAAGCATATTTGGAGTGGGAGAGAAAGGTGGATCTTATTTTCTAATGCCACAATTACTCAGGAAAAGAAGGTAAAGCTTGCTGCAATTGAGTTCACCGACTATGCATTAGTTTGGTGGGATCAATTAACCACAAATCGAAGGCGTTACGGAGAAAGATCGATCACTACTTGGGCTGAAATGAAGACAACCATGCGTAGGAGATTTGTACCATCTCATTATTTTCGTGACTTGTATCAAAAACTCCAAACAATGACTCAAGGTAGTAGATCAGTGGATGAGTATTACAAGGAGATGGAGATTTCAATGATTAGGGCCAATATTGATGAAGATAGGGAGGCTACCATGGCAAGATTCCTAAGCGGGCTGAATAGGAGATTGCTAACATAGTGGAATTACAACACTATGTGGAGCTTGAAGACATGGTGCATACAGCCATAAAGGTGGAAAGGCAACTCAAGAAGAAGGGTTCATTTAAAAAGAGATACGTATCAAATTTTCAGTCTTCCAACAAGATGAAAGAAGGAATGTTGAAAGCAAGTGTTGGAACAACCTCTAAAACTCAAACTGAGGTGTTCAAAACCAAGTACAATGAGGTTGATAAGGGAAAGGGTCTCAACTCCAATTCTCGAAATCGAGATATCAAATGTTTTCGTTGTCAAGGGTTTGGACATATTGCATCTCAATGTCCAAACAAGAGAGTGATGATCATGAAGGATAATGGAGAGATAGAATCTGAAAGTGAACATGAAGAGGAACAACTTGAAGAGACCATACCCGAACATGGAGAGCTTTTGGTTGTTAGAAGAGCTCTAAACATGCAAACAAAGATGGAAGAAGCTGAACAACAAAGGGAGAACATCTTCCACACAAGGTGTTTAGTTCAAGGTAAGGTGTGCATGTTAATTGTTGATGGAGGGAGTTGTGCTAATGTTGCTAGTTGTGAAATGGTGGAAAAACTGAATTTAGCTACCACGAAGCTTCCCAATCCATACAAGCTGCAATGGCTTAATGATTGTGGAGAAATTCGTGTGACTAAGCAAGTTTTGGTATCATTTTCAATTGGCAATTACAAGGATGATGTTCTATGTGATGTGGTACCAATGCATGCTAGCCATATTCTATTGGGGAGACCATGGCAATTTGATAGAAGGGTGACGTATGATGGTTTTCTTAATCGATTCACACTCAAACATCGTAATAAAAATATCCAGCTTGTTTCTTTAACTCCACAACAAGTGCAAGAAGATCAAATCAAAATGTCCCAAGCAAGAAAAATATGAGAGGCCGAGAAAAAAAGAAAGAGTAAGGAAGAGGGGCAAAATTCGAGTGAAAAAAAGAGTGGAGATAATGATAAGAGGAATGAATTGAGTGTGAATGAGGGAGAAAAGGTAGAGGGCAAAAAAAGGCTGAATTTTCTATGCAAAAGCAAGTGAGTTAAAAAGGGCATTGGTTGAAGAAAAGAGTGTGTTAGTAATGGTGTTTAAGGAGTCCTATTTGAACACTAATGAGCTAACACCATCTTTGCCAAGTTCTTTTATTTCTCTTTTGCGGGAATATAATGATGTCTTTCCTAAGAAGAGCCAAATGGATTGCCACCACTAAGAGGAATTGAACATAAAATTGATTTCATCCCCGGAGCGGTGCTTCCAAACCGACCTCTGATACCAGCCAACCCTAAGAGAAAAGAAATTCAAATGCAAGTGGAGGAGTTGTTGACAAAGGGTAAAATTAGAGAAAGCATGAGTCCTTGTGCCGTACCAGTGATCGTGGTACCAAAAAAAGATGGAGCGTGGAGAATGTGTACAGATTGCCGTGCCATCAACAAAATCACTGTAAAGTATCGCTATCCTATTCTGGGTTAGATGATATGCTTGATGAATCTCCACTAAAATTGATTTAAAGAGTGGATATCATCAAATTCGAATTAAAGAAGGTGATGAATGGAAAAGCGCCTTTAAAACAAAGTATGGTTTATATGAGTGGTTAGTAATGCCTTTTGGTTTAACTAATGCTCCAAGCACTTTCATGAGATTAATGAACCATGTTTTGCGTAACTTTATCGGCAAGTTTGTTGTAGTTTATTTTGATGACATCCTTACCTATAGCAAAAGCTTAGAGGAACATCTTGATCATGTGCGTGATGTGTTAAACACTTTAAGAAGAGAGTCTTTGCATGCTAATCTTAAAAAGTGTTCTTTTTGCATGGACAAAGTTGTTTTTCTTGGATTTGTAGTAAGTGCTAATGGAATTGAAATGGAAAATGAAAAAGTCAATGCTATTTTAGATTGGCCAATTCCTAAAAGCATTCTTGAAGTGGGAAGTTTTCATGGTCTTGCAAGTTTCTATAGGAAGTTTGTAAAGAATTTTAGCACCATTGCTGCACCATTGAATGAAATAATCAAAAAGGAAGTTGGTTTTCATTGGGGAGAAAAACAGCAACATGCATTTGAACTCCTTAAAGAAAAACTAACTCTAATGCCTATTCTTGCATTACCTAATTTTAATAAATCATTTGAGCTTGAATGTGATGCATCCGGAGTGGGTGTAGGTGCTGTTTTGATGCAGGGAGGGAAGACCAATTGCTTACTTTAGCGAGAAGTTGAAAGGAGCACAATTGAACTATCGATGTATGATAAAGAGCTCTATGTTTTGGTGAGAGCATTGGAAACTTGGCAGCACTACTTGTGGCCAAAGGAGTTTGTAATTCATACTAATCATGAGTCTTTAAAATATCTCAAGGGCCAAGGTAAGTTGAACAAGTGACATATCAAATGGGTGGAGTTCATTGAATGATTTCCTTACGTGATTAAATATAAAAGGGGAAAGAAAACATTGTAGGCTGATGCATTATCTCGAAGGCATGCCTTAATCACTACATTGGGTTCTAAGCTTCTTGGTTTTGAGTCAATAAAGGAAATGTATGACAATGATTCTGATTTCTCTTCTATTTATATAGCTTGTGAGCATCTTTGCATTTGGAAAGTTCTATAAACATGGATACTTATTTCGTGAAAACAAACTTTGCATCCCTAAATGTTCTATTCGAGAGTTACTTGTTAGAGAAGCATATGGGGGAGTTTTAATGGGACACTTTGGTGTGCATAAAACCTTGGAAGTCCTACGTGATCATTTCTTTTGGCCTTGTATGCGTATTGATGTTGAGAGAATTTGTGAAAAGTGCATAACTTGTAAACATGCTAAATCAAAATCACAACCTCATGGAATGTATAAACCTTTACCTATTCCAAATGAACCTTGGGTGGACATATCTATGGACTTTGTTTTGGGTTTACCTAGAACAAGTAAGGGTAGAGATTCTGTGTTTGTGGTTGTTGATAGATTTTCTAAAATGGCACATTTCATTGCTTGTCATAAAAGTGATGATGCTACTCATGTTGTTGATTTGTTCTTTAGAGAAATTGTGCGTTTGCATGAAGTTCCAAGAACAATTGTGAGTGATAGAGATGCAAAATTTTTAAGTCACTTTTGGCGTGTGTTATGGAGCAAATTGGGAACTAAACTTCTATTTTCTACTACTTGCCACCCACAAACCGATGGGCAAACTAAAGTAGTAAATAGAACTTTGTCTCAACTACTTGAACTTTGATTCAAAAGAATTTTAGAATTGGGAAGATTGTTTGCCATTTGTTGAGTTTGCATATAATAGGAGTGTGCATTCTGCTACTAACTTTACTCCTTTTGAAGTTGTTTATGGATTTAATCCATTGAGTCCACTTGATCTTGTTCCTATCCTGTTGAAGAGCAAGCAAGTCTTGATGGAAAAGCTAAGGCGAATTGGTAAAGAAGTTGCATGAAAAGGTGAAACTTAATATTGAGAAGCAAATCGAGCGATATGCTAAACAAGCCAACAAGGGTCGAAAGCAAGTAATATTTGAACAAGGAGATTGGGTGTGGCTGCACTTGAGAAAAGAAAGGTTTCCAACAAAGCGAAAGTCCAAGCTACAACCAAGGGGTGATGGGCCATTTCAAGTGATTGCAAAGATCAATGACAATGCCTACAAGATTGATCTTCCGGGGTGAGTATAATGTGAGTGCTACTTTTAATGTGTCTGATCTATCTCCTTTTTAATGCGAGAATCGATTCGAGGACGAATCCTTTCGAAGAAGAAGGGAATGATGAAGGTCATCCTGCAGTTACAACTCAAGGAAATAATGAACCGATGATGATTCATGGAGGGCCAATCACGAGAGCAAGAGCTAAACAAATTAAGCAAGCTTTGATGACTCTTGTTGCTGAAATTAAAGAAAATGTGCAAGGGAGCTCAATAGAAGGCCAAGTAATGAATGTTATTCAAGTTGTTGGGCCAGAATGCATCTAATAAGTTGGGCTCAAGCATGGAACTGAATTGAAGACTTAATTTGGAGTTTATGGGCCATGATTTTCGTCCAACACCTCAAGCCCAAGAGGAGTGATGTTTCATTTTGCTTAAAATGGTCAATTTTCAGCATTTTGTTAGTCAAAGTGTCTTAGTTAAGTTAATCAAGTATGATTATTCAATAAAGTAAGTCTAGTAGTCATTTTCCAAGTCTAGAAAGGTTGTCTAGTCTAGTAATCATTTTCCAAGTCTAGTAAAGGTGGTCTAGAGTGTCTCTTCACATTGGGGAGTCATTTTCTATGTTGTAAGACTAGAAAAAGGGGTCAAGAATGTCTCTTCAAATCCCATGAAAAGCCAATTCGGGATTAACATTGAAGCATCATATTGTAACTATAAAAGCATGGCAGCCCATGTAAGAATGGAGAATTAATTGATATATTGAAATTGGCATTTGCCTTTGTGAGTTGAAATTCTCTTTGCAGAGTTTTCAATTAATTAAGAACTTATCAAGATACTTGAGCAATATCTTGTAGTGTTCATCATACCAAGGTTCTTGGCTGATCATATAGCCAATGGGTCAAGGTTATAAAGCTCTAGGTAAGATCAAACTAGATCATCGATCTGGAATATCCGCTGCCTACTTGTATACGTTGGGTTCTTGAATAGATATATTCAATGGGTCCTTCGTACAATCCGTATCAATTTGGTATCAGAGCAATCTGGTATTGATCTGATTTCCTATCATTTTATACATATTCTATCTTCTAGTTTAAAAAAAAAAACGAAAAAAAAAACAGAAAAAAAAAATCTGAATTCCTTCTCCATTCAATCTGGAGAAGTACATACAAAAACAAAAAAAAATCTTGTTGTTGGATCCTAAAGACTCCACCACCAAAAGAAAATTGTATCTTGTTTCTTAGAAAAATACTTATTGTTCTTTTTGTACACGGCATATTATTTGTTGAACGTGACTTGGAATTGCTTGTCTTGATTTGTTCTTATTCTTATTGAGCCTACATATGAGAATTTGAGTGGTGAGATCATTAGAGGGGAGGTAAAAGCCAATTGAGTGAATCATCTTGAGTGATACACGAGTGTTTTGTGAGGAATATATCATGGAGGATACTTCGGCAGCAAGGTTGGAGAAAAGATTTCACTATTGAGGCTATGCAACAACAATCTGCAAGATTTACAGCAATTCTTGAAAATATAACGGATCGTTTGGAGAGGCTTGAACAACCAGCAGCTAGGAGGCGTGGGATTCCTCAACCAATTCAATGGAGACGTAATGAGGAGTGGGAATCGAGGAGGAAGAAGAAATGGAGCCGCAACACCATGGAAATAGACGAGGTGGGAGAAGGCAAAATAATGAAGTTGATCGGGATTTAGGGAACATCAAATTGAATATCCCTGCATTCCATGGATGAAGTGATCCCGAAGCATATTTGGAGTGGGAGAGAAAGGTGGATCTTATTTTCTAATGCCACAATTACTCCGAGGAAAAGAAGGTAAAGCTTGCTGCAATTGAGTTCACCGACTATGCATTAGTTTGGTGGGATCAATTAACCACAAATCGAAGGCGTTACGGAGAAAGATCGATCACTACTTGGGCTGAAATGAAGACAACCATGCGTAGGAGATTTGTACCATCTCATTATTTTCGTGACTTGTATCAAAACTCCAAACAATGACTCAAGGTAGTAGATCAGTGGATGAGTATTACAAGGAGATGGAGATTTCAATGATTAGGGCCAATATTGATGAAGATAGGGAGGCTACCATGGCAAGATTCCTAAGCGGGCTGAATAGGGAGATTGCTAACATAGTGGAATTACAACACTATGTGGAGCTTGAAGACATGGTGCATACAGCCATAAAGGTGGAAAGGCAACTCAAGAAGAAGGGTTCATTTAAAAAGAGATACGTATCAAATTTTCAGTCTTCCAACAAGATGAAAGAAGGAATGTTGAAAGCAAGTGTTGGAACAACCTCTAAAACTCAAACCGAGGTGTTCAAAACCAAGTACAATGAGGTTGATAAGGAAAGGGTCTCAACTCCAATTCTCGAAATCGAGATATCAAATGTTTTCGTTGTCAAGGGTTTGGACATATTGCATCTCAATGTCCAAACAAGAGAGTGATGATCATGAAGGATAATGGAGAGATAGAATCGAAAGTGAACATGAAGAGGAACAACTTGAAGAGACCATACCCGAACATGGAGAGCTTTTGGTTGTTAGAAGAGCTCTAAACATGCAAACAAAGATGGAAGAAGCTGAACAACAAAGGAGAACATCTTCCACACAAGGTGTTTAGTTCAAGGTAAGGTGTGCATGTTAATTGTTGATGGAGGGAGTTGTGCTAATGTTGCTAGTTGTGAAATGGTGGAAAAACTGAATTTAGCTACCACGAAGCTTCCCAATCCATACAAGCTGCAATGGCTTAATGATTGTGGAGAAATTCGTGTGACTAAGCAAGTTTTGGTATCATTTTCAATTGGCAATTACAAGGATGATGTTCTATGTGATGTGGTACCAATGCATGCTAGCCATATTCTATTGGGGAGACCATGGCAATTTGATAGAAGGGTGACGTATGATGGTTTTCTTAATCGATTCACACTCAAACATCGTAATAAAAATATCCAGCTTGTTTCTTTAACTCCACAACAAGTGCAAGAAGATCAAATCAAAATGTCCCAAGCAAGAAAAATATGAGAGGCCGAGAAAAAAGAAAGAGTAAGGAAGAGGGGCAAAATTCGAGTGAAAAAAAAGAGTGGAGATAATGATAAGAGGAATGAATTGAGTGTGAATGAGGGAGAAAAGGTAGAGGGCAAAAAAGGCTGAATTTTCTATGCAAAAGCAAGTGAGTTAAAAAGGGCATTGGTTGAAGAAAAGAGTGTGTTAGTAATGGTGTTTAAGGAGTCCTATTTGAACACTAATGAGCTAACACCATCTTTACCAAGTTCTTTTATTTCTCTTTTGCGAATATAATGATGTCTTTCCTAAGAAGAGCCAAATGGATTGCCACCACTAAGAGGAATTGAACATAAAATTGATTTCATCCCCAGAGCGGTGCTTCCAAACCGACCAGCATACAGAGCCAACCCGGAAGAGAAAAGAAATTCAAATGCAAGTGGAGGAGTTGTTGACAAAGGGTAAAATTAGAGAAAGCATGAGTCCTTGTGCCGTACCAGTGATCGTGGTACCAAAAAAAGATGGAGCGTGGAGAATGTGTACAGATTGCCGTGCCATCAACAAAATCACTGTAAAGTATCGCTATCCTATTCCTGGGTTAGATGATATGCTTGATGAATCTCCACTAAAATTGATTTAAAGAGTGGATATCATCAAATTCGAATTAAAGAAGGTGATGAATGGAAAACTGCCTTTAAAACAAAGTATGGTTTATATGAGTGGTTAGTAATGCCTTTTGGTTTAACTAATGCTCCAAGCACTTTCATGAGATTAATGAACCATGTTTTGCGTAACTTTATCGGCAAGTTTGTTGTAGTTTATTTTGATGACATCCTTACCTATAGCAAAAGCTTAGAGGAACATCTTGATCATGTGCGTGATGTGTTAAACACTTTAAGAAGAGAGTCTTTGCATGCTAATCTTAAAAAGTGTTCTTTTTGCATGGACAAAGTTGTTTTTCTTGGATTTGTAGTAAGTGCTAATGGAATTGAAATGGAAAATGAAAAAGTCAATGCTATTTTAGATTGGCCAATTCCTAAAAGCATTGCTGAAGTGGGAAGTTTTCATGGTCTTGCAAGTTTCTATAGGAAGTTTGTAAAGAATTTTAGCACCATTGCTGCACCATTGAATGAAATAATCAAAAAGGAAGTTGGTTTTCATTGGGAGAAAAACAAAACATGCATTTGAACTCCTTAAAGAAAAACTAACTACTGCACCTATTCTTGCATTACCTAATTTTAATAAATCATTTGAGCTTGAATGTGATGCATCCGGAGTGGGTGTAGGTGCTGTTTTGATGCAGGAGGGAAGACCAATTGCTTACTTTAGCGAGAAGTTGAAAGGAGCACAATTGAACTATCTGATGTATGATAAAGAGCTCTATGTTTTGGTGAGAGCATTGGAAACTTGGCAGCACTACTTGTGGCCAAAGGAGTTTGTAATTCATACTAATCATGAGTCTTTAAAATATCTCAAGGGCCAAGGTAAGTTGAACAAGTGACATATCAAATGGGTGGAGTTCATTGAATGATTTCCTTACGTGATTAAATATAAAAAGGGGAAAGAAAACATTGTAGCTGATGCATTATCTCAAAGGCATGCCTTAATCACTACATTGGGTTCTAAGCTTCTTGGTTTTGAGTCAATAAAGGAAATGTATGACAATGATTCTGATTTCTCTTCTATTTATATAGCTTGTGAGCATGCTGCATTTGGAAAGTTCTATAAACATGGATACTTATTTCGTGAAAACAAACTTTGCATCCCTAAATGTTCTATTCGAGAGTTACTTGTTAGAGAAGCATATGGGGGAGTTTTAATGGGACACTTTGGTGTGCATAAAACCTTGGAAGTCCTACGTGATCATTTCTTTTGGCCTTGTATGCGTATTGATGTTGAGAGAATTTGTGAAAAGTGCATAACTTGTAAACATGCTAAATCAAAATCACAACCTCATGGAATGTATAAACCTTTACCTATTCCAAATGAACCTTGGGTGGACATATCTATGGACTTTGTTTTGGGTTTACCTAGAACAAGTAAGGGTAGAGATTCTGTGTTTGTGGTTGTTGATAGATTTTCTAAAATGGCACATTTCATTGCTTGTCATAAAAGTGATGATGCTACTCATGTTGTTGATTTGTTCTTTAGAGAAATTGTGCATTTGCATGAAGTTCCAAGAACAATTGTGAGTGATAGAGATGCAAAATTTTTAAGTCACTTTTGGCGTGTGTTATGGAGCAAATTGGGAACTAAACTTCTATTTTCTACTACTTGCCACCCACAAACTGATGGGCAAACTAAAGTAGTAAATAGAACTTTGTCTCAACTACTTCGAACTTTGATTCAAAAGAATTTTAGAATTGGGAAGATTGTTTGCCATTTGTTGAGTTTGCATATAATAGGAGTGTGCATTCTGCTACTAACTTTACTCCTTTTGAAGTTGTTTATGGATTTAATCCATTGAGTCCACTTGATCTTGTTCCTATCCCTGTTGAAGAGCAAGCAAGTCTTGATGGAAAAGCTAAAGGCGAATTGGTAAAGAAGTTGCATGAAAAGGTGAAACTTAATATTGAGAAGCAAATCGAGCGATATGCTAAACAAGCCAACAAGGGTCGAAAGCAAGTAATATTTGAACAAGGAGATTGGGTGTGGCTGCACTTGAGAAAAGAAAGGTTTCCAACAAAGCGAAAGTCCAAGCTACAACCAAGGGGTGATGGGCCATTTCAAGTGATTGCAAAGATCAATGACAATGCCTACAAGATTGATCTTCCAAAGTGAGTATAATGTGAGTGCTACTTTTAATGTGTCCGATCTATCTCCTTTTAATGCAGAATCAGATTCGAGGACGAATCCTTTCGAAGAAGAAGGGAATGATGAAGGTCATCCTGCAGTTACAACTCAAGGAAATAATGAACCGATGATGATTCATGGAGGGCCAATCACGAGAGCAAGAGCTAAACAAATTAAGCAAGCTTTGATGACTCTTGTTGCTGAAATTAAAGAAAATGTGCAAGGGAGCTCAATAGAAGGCCAAGTAATGAATGTTATTCAAGTTGTTGGGCCGAGAATGCATCTAATAAGTTGGGCTCAAGCATGGAACTGAATTGAAGACTTAATTTGGAGTTTATGGGCCATGATTTTCGTCCAACACCTCAAGCCCAAGAGGAGTGATGTTTCATTTTGCTTAAAATGGTCAATTTTCAGCATTTTGTTAGTCAAAGTGTCTTAGTTAAGTTAATCAAGTATGATTATTCAATAAAGTAAGTCTAGTAGTCATTTTCCAAGTCTAGAAAGGTTGTCTAGTCTAGTAATCATTTTCCAAGTCTAGTAAAGGTGGTCTAGAGTGTCTCTTCACATTGGGGAGTCATTTTCTATGTTGTAAGACTAGAAAAAGGGGTCAAGAATGTCTCTTCAAATCCCATGAAAAGCCAATTCGGGATTAACATTGAAGCATCATATTGTAACTGTAAAAGCATGGCAGCCCATGTAAGAATGGAGAATTAATTGATATATTGAAATTGGCATTTGCCTTTGTGAGTTGAAATTCTCTTTGCAGAGTTTTCAATTAATTAAGAACTTATCAAGATTTTTTTTTTGATAAACTGAGCAAATATATAAAAATGAAAAGATGGTGCTGCTTACAACCAAGCAGCTAGCATAAACCAAAAACGAAACGTCACAACGTTCCAAAAGAACGTGAACACAAATGAGTCGCAAAAATCGCTTACAAGCCAAGCGAGATAGCCAAAGTTGGGGCCTCGTTAAAACCTATCAAAGTAAAACCCAAAGGAAAACCTTTGATAGGAAAAAAAAAGTACCCCAAAACTATGCAAATCGAAATGAAATCTGTCCGTTGATGTCTTCATGTAACTCGGTGACAATCGACTCCGGAATTGTGTGCGACCACTACCCAAGGGGACGTCCATCTTAGAAAGTTTATCCGCTACTTTGTTGCCCTCTCAGTTGATATGTGAGACCCGAACTCTATGTGAGATATATAGTGAAGAGTCATCCTCCATCTGGCTAGGAACTTCCATGGTACTTGAAGAGGTCTTGCTTCCAGCAGCCCGCATACGTACATTGAGTCCGATTCCAACCACAACCTAATCCATCCTCGCTTAAACGCCCGCTCTATTGCCGTCATTGCTGCAATTAACTCTGATTCAAAAGCATAACCTCTACCAACATTATGAATAAAACATTCGTGAAAAAACCTCATCCATCAATTTCAAAATATACCCGCCGCCATACATCTGCCCGGTGCTCCCCGTGCACATCCATCCGTATTCACCTTCATCCATCCTGGTAATGGAGGATACCATTTAACTGACTTGATCACAGGTGGTGGTTTAGGCCGTCCCTGCACAGAGAGCCTTCTTAAGCATAGAAGATCATATACCGAATTGGACATGTAGTTGCCATCTTTTGCTGCTGATTCTACGATGAATGCCCTAATCAAGATGATAGCAGTCGTGTGATGAGGCCTAACATCCCTGAATATCCACTCGTTGCGTGCATTCCAAATAACCCAAATAGTCGAAATGATGGCTGCTTTCCAGAGAGAAGCAATCTGCGGACTGAATCTCTGTTGAATAGCCCAAACGTAGAGATGGTTCACTCCTCCATTAAGAGGCATTTGCACCTCGAAAGTGTCTTGAATCCATTTCCAAATGTCCAATGCGAATCGACACCTTGTGAATAAATGATCAACTGACTCCGAGTCGGCGTAGCATAATGAACAGGCTGTGGGACCCCAAGATCCACGGATGTTATCAAGCACCGGTAGTCGATTATGAATTGATCTCCAAATAGTGATGGATCTTCGCAACGGTATGTGTAAAGACCAAATCCACTTACCCCATTGAACCTCCGGGAAATGATTTCGAACTAATGTGTAAGCCTCCTTAGATGATACGTCTCCTTTTTAGAATGAATCCACACACGTCTATCCATCGAGTGCGGTGCAATTGGAAAATTAAGAATCTCAATGACAATCCCCGTATATTCCACAATGAATTCCTCTGTAAAGTGCCAAACCCCATTATAAAAATAATCTGAAATTGGGTATTCATAATATTGATACATATGAGCTGGAATACCAATTCGATCTGCAATAGAGTAGCCTAACCAGTTATCCAACCAGAATCGAACTCCAGATTGTTCCCCCGGAATCCAGCGTGATTGGGAAATCAGATCCAAGACCACGGGCGCAGGCCCGGCCAAATCGACGATCCAATATATGCCAATCTGGGCGCACCATTGAAATATCTTTGCCGCAAAATCTCGAAGGCCATAGATTTAGTTTGAATCAACTTCCACGCAGCCTTCATAAGAAAAGCTTTGTTTGCCGCCATGAGAGAGCGAACTCCCAATCCTCCTTCCTCTTTAGGTGCACAGCATCTAGCCCAATTGACTGTCACCGAACCTTTCTTGGTAATATCTCCAGACCAAATAAAATTTTTCATAGCTTTTTCCATTGATTTGAGCAACGTTCTCGCCCATCGATAAACAAGCATCGAGTGTACAAATGAGCTAGAAATGACAGAATTGACCAGAGTAATACGGCCAGCCATCGATAAGGACGTACCTTTCCACCTTTTAAATTTGGACAGAATTTTATCATGCGTGGGCTGAAAATATCTTATTTTAGGCGCCCCTTTGAACAAGGGGACGCCTAAATAAGTGATGGGAAATGTGCCACGAGTAATCTGCAGGTGATTCTGAACTCTTCTCATAATCCGAATGGGCGTATTATCGCGGAAATAGACCTTAGTCTTATCTGGATTAAATTGCTGGCCAGAAATGCGTCCATAATCAGTCAAAATACGTTTAATATATTGACAATTCTCCCAAGAAGCTGCTGTCATGATAAGAATATCATCTGCATATAACAAACACGGGGGCAGGCTGAAGTTGCGGGAAGTTTTAAACTGAGAAATATGTCCCTGCTGAATAGCCATATCCAATGCACGCGCTAATACATCTTCGGCTGCACAGAATAGAAGGGGAGAGAGAGGATCTCCCTGACGAACTCCCCGTGTGCATCTGAAATATCCCTCCAGACCCCCATTAAAAAGAATCGAAATCCTGGCCGAGTTAAAAATCGATATCACTCAACGCAATAATCCCTGGTCGAACCCCATACGTCGAAGGACGTGATAAATAAAATCCCATCTCAATGTATCGAAAGCTTTTCTAATATCCACCTTAAGTATCATATTAGGCGTCCTAGAGCGGTTAAGAAGGCAATTAATTCCTTCCGAAGCCAAGGCAATGCAGTCATGAATTTGTTTCCCCGGAATGAACCCAAATTGCATTCCATGCACATGCTCTTTCAAAATATCCCCAAACCTGACGGCTAAGATCTTAGTAACTATCTTGAACAGGAAGTTACTTAAGATAATTGGCTGTACTCCTCCACACGAACCACGTTGTTGCTTTTCGAATTAAAACCACATAGCTTGAGTTACACCCTTTAGATCCATTGCTAACAAAAAATGATCTAACAAAATGCAAAAATGTCCGCAGCCTATAATATCCCAAAGATGATAGAAATGTCCCCAAAACCATCAGGCCCTGGAGTGCTATCGGACTCAAATCAACACGGCTACCTTGATCTCGTCATCCTGTAGGGGATCGAGCACAACCAGGAATTTTCCTCTTGAGTTACCGTTGGCTGGATAACATTTTCCACCATGGAGTAATCAATATTATCGTTATCTGATTCCGCAAAAACCTGCTCATAATATTGAATAATATGACTTCTGATGCACTATTGATCATCCGTCATTTGACCATTTACAAGCATATGAGTGACATAACTTCTAGACCTCTTGGCGCGTAATTTCCGATGAAAAAACTCAGTGTTACGATCCCTATCCTGCAACCACTGTGTTCGGCTTTTCTGTCGCAACAACTCATATTGTCTGTTAAGCAGCTGATTAAGATCCTTATGTAACTGAAGCTCCTGCTGAATAATGTTTGTCGAAATACCCAAATGCGGAGATGTGAGATTGACAATCCGTAAGTTTCTGCTGCACTTCCTCAACCTGTCGATTGACATCTCCAAATACCGTGTAGTTCCACTGACGAAGAATGAACCGTAATCTTTTGATATTTTGCATAACACGGGCCATAGGATGATTGTTTGGGCACTCCATCGCCCATGAGTCAGCCACCACTTTTTTAAAAGCTTCGTGTTGGAGCCACATTGATTGAAAATGAAACGGAGCCACCGAAGGAGGTGTAGAAAAATTGCATCTCAATATAATATGATTATGATCCGAGGAGTGCCTGAGACCCACCAAACCACCAATAGTATTCCACAAATTCATGAACTGATTTGTGGCCAAAACCCTATCCAATTTCGCTTGAATTAGACCCCTTGCCGGCCGGAAAATACCCCAAGTATAGTCGTTCCCTACCATTGGAACCTGAATGAGTTGGTTGTCATCAATGAATTTTTTGAACTCCCTGCATGAAGTTTCGTGGATCCGAGATCCACCCTGTCGTTCATGAGCTCCCAGAATGGCGTTAAAATCCCCCACAATAACCATATTATCTGCCCCTAGCGCACGCACATCAATCCAAAGTTGCCTTCTAGCAATATACGAACAATGAGCATGCACAAATCCCATTAAAAACTGATGATTCTGAACCCCCACTTTTCAAACCACAATTTGATCAGAGGCCCAATGAAACTGCACCTGCATGTTAGTAGTACGGACAAAAACCCAAATATCTGGAATGCCATTAACACGGAAATTCTCTGCAACCAGGGTTAGATTAATAGCATTCCAATATGAAGCGCTAATAGTAGAAAATTGAACTTTCGGCTCTGCAATCGCAACTATATCAGGTTTATAAACACGACATAATTCCTTGAGCATGGATCTAGAAGCCTCATTACCAAGACCTCTAGCATTCCAAAACAAGCAATTCATGATAAATTAGGGGGAGGGGGACGCACCACGTGCGTATCAGAATCAATACTCTCAAGGAAAGCATTCCCTAGTTGTTCTTCTTCTTCCAAATCTGCCCATCACTTTTTAGCTGCCACCGCCATTGCCTTAAAGCTATCCTTGTAGCTCGTGGAAGTGATCTCATAGGTGTTAATGGGTTTGCTGCTAGCCACTTCTTCGATTGCTTTTTGCACTTTATCCAATCCATTATCCTTAATTACCATGCCATTATCCGTATCTTCGTTCATCGTACTTGGGCCTGCTAAAATAATCCGTCTATCTGGATTGTGCAATTGCGAACCTTCCAAACCGTCCGTCTGCTTAGTCCCTCCGTTAGCAATTTCCGTCTCCGTCAAAATGTCCACGTGCATCACCTTATCCGTCTCATCGTTCACTTGGAGCGATTTGAAGGAATTCCGCGTATTAATGATGTTTGGTTGATTGACCTCCATCGGCCGTGTTCCACGTTTCCTCACTTGAACCCATTCTTCCGTTACCACCCCTTTTCCTTTGTTACGACCTCTTTCCAATGACCGTCCTCTCACCGGGCTGTCAATTTTTTCCGTTTGTTCGGGTGGAGGGCGTGCTTCCTTAGGTGTGTAGTGTCTACAACGATTAATATTGTGTCCCACTATTTTGCAATGTACACAAAATTCTGGAAGGTTTTCATAACTGAGTGATATGAAGGAGCCATGCCCAACTCTTTCAATCATGATAAACTCTTGCAACGGCTTATTTAAATCAATTTCCACAAGAACTCGAATGAAATGTCCGACTTCTCCGTTCAACGATCGTTCATCAATTTTAATAGGGGTTCCCACAAACATAGCTATATATTGATGAGCGATGGATGCCAATATTCAAATCCTAATTCATAAATACGGATCCAAACTTGCGTCGTAGATGTGTTAACCCCTGTAAGGATTGAAATCTTGCATCCAATTCATTAACCTTATCGAACCAGGTTGCAAATTCCACGTCGTTTTTGAAAATATTCGATTCCTCTCCTCCATGTTTGTGAATTGCAGGTTGTAGTATCCTTTTCCCGGATGGATCGTTTCCATGCATCCGCAATTTTCCAAAAAATTGTCAATTTCAACTTCAGCTCCGGCAACGTCATTGGCTTAAACCCTTTTGGTAAAAGAATTCTTCCAATCAACGTATTCCTCAGTTCGGCCATCCTTTGTTGATAAATGTGTTCATCTATGGTGACCGAAACATAGCCCCTATTTTCACCGGACGCGTTCCTCGGCCGTCACTACTTGTGCGAAGTTCACTTGTTTCTGCCCATTCCCCTGCGTGTTGTCTCCTTCCCCAATACCCTTGGGATTTCGTAGATTGTCTCGTAAGCAGGTATAAACAATATCGTCAGCCGTAATGCCACTCTTAGATTTAGGGTTTTGCTCATGTACGTGTGTGAATGCATGAAAACTAGGGTTTTTGTCGAAAACCCTTTCTTGAACCCTAGGGTTGTGGTGAGCGGTACCTGGTTCGGTCATATGTCGTCGAGTATGTTCCTCCATGAGAGTTGTGGTGTGAGACGAATGGGGGGGTGTATTATTGATCGTCGTCGAAATCGGTGGTTGGCTCTTCGACGGAATGTCCGCATTGTTGTGTTCGAGATACTAGATCATCAGAACTTATCAAGATACTTGAGCAATATCTTGTGGTGTTCATCATACCAAGGTTCTTGGTTGATCATATAGCCAACATGTCAAGGTTATAAAGCTCTAGGTAAGATCAAACTAGATCATCGATCTGGAATATCCGCTGCCTACTTGTATACGTTGGGTTCTTGAATCGATATATTCAATGGGTCCTTCGTACAATCCGTATCATTTCTGTGGATTAAACACTTGATCCGAGATATCTGCATAATTAGTTAGAATCTAAAGCAACACCCGGGCATTGGTAGAAGACGCCTCACACATGATGACAATATCATCCGCGTATAAGATGGACGATGGGAAGATAAAACCCTGGGTGCTGTGAAGGGAAATAATCGAGATTGATCCATTGCCACTTCAATAAATCGACCCAGGACCTCCTCCGCAATGCAAAACAATAAAAATGATAAGGGATCCCCTTGTCTGACCCCTCTGAAATAGGGAAAATAACCTACCGGCATCCCATTCAATAGTACTGATATCCTGGACGGCCGAAGAACCACCTCAACCCAATGCACAAAGATCTCTGAGAAACCGAAACGACGCAAGACATATAGTAAGAAATCCCATCTCGATGTGTCAAAGCCTTTCGGATATCAATTTTCAGGATCATATTCAATTAAACGTCCTCAGTAAGACATTAAACCCTTCGATACCATGGCAATACAATGATCATGAATTTGTCTGCATCGGGGATGAAACCAAACTGCGTCCGAGATAAATAGGCTGCAATAATCGAACCCAAACGCGTCGCTAATATCTTCGTGATGATCTTGAAAATGAAATTGCTCATAACAATCGAGCGGAAATTTTCAATGACATTCACATCCTTAGTCTTTGGGATGAGCGCCATAAAACTAGCATTCAAGCCTAGAGAGGTAGTGACGACCATCAAGAAAAACGAATAAGTGCAGTCACCTCGGTGAGATGACATCCCGAAAATGGCGATAAAAATCCCATTGAACCCATCCGCCCCAAAGAACTATCTCAATCTATATCAAAACCACTTCCTTGATCTCTCGAATCCGAGGGAATGGTACATTGCCGGCATTATCCTGCGCCCAACCTTTGGAGTAATAACCTGGTTGATTAACGAAAATCCGAGACAAAATTCCCGTATCCACGAAGAGCTCCTTGTAGAAAGAAATGATATGATCCCTAAGGATCGCAGATCATCGCAAATCGCCGCCACCATAAGTCCTCAGATCCTGCGCGCGCCCACGCGAACCTGGGTGTGCCGATGAAAAAATGCCGTATTACAATCCCCGTCCTTAAGCCACGCAATACTGGCCTTTTGCTCAAGGAATTTGGATTGTAATTGCAGCATCTGGGAGAGCCTGAGCTGGGCGTCTAGCTCCTTATCCCGGAGAGTAACCCAAAGTCTCAATGTCAGCCTGTATCTGACGAACTTGCTCCATCTGGAATTCCACCTTTTGATTAACGTCCCGAAACACTTCTCTATTCCAGTGTTTGATAACCTGTCGCAGCTGTTTGAGCTTCCACATGACACGCAGCAAGGGGTTGGGCGTGTTGCATGGAGAAGCAAGAAGTGGTAACCAAATCCCTGAATGATGCAACCACATACGCTGAAAACGGAACGGAACTGGCCCCTGCTAATTGAAGAAGAACAATAAACCAAAATGGGGTGGTGATCGGATCCAATACGTGGAAGAACTAAGCCCTTGACAGCTTGCCAAAGAGAGAAAAATTGACAACTGGCAAGAGCTCGGTCCAACTTAGCTTGAAGTAAAGATAGAGGCCTTCAGGGGGAGCACCAAGTAAATGAGTTCCCTATAGTCGGCCGCAAAACAGTCTCAAAGATCCTCCATGAAATACCGAAAATCCCGACACGAGGCTTGGGAGAGAGTATCATTGCGCGAGCACTCATGATGTCCCAAGACCGCGTTAAAATCCCCAACAATCAACGGTCAAGAAGACCCAAATTTCTCAAATCCAACCAAAGCGCACGTCGTGCAATGTAATCACACAAACCGTGAGCAAAAGCAACATGATAAACCAAAGCACCAAATTGAACTTGCAAAACAATGCATTGGGAAGAAGACCAAACCTGGCTAAGGATTGTAATGGTGGAGTCACGAAAAACCCAAATATCTGACCGTCCATTTCCCCGAAAATTTTGAGTCACAAAAGTCAGCCCCAGGCTCTGCCAATAAGAATCAGAAATTGCCGAAATGTCCACCTTGGGCTCACAGATAGCCGAAATAGAAGGTTTATGCTGCTGACATAAAGCCTTAAGAACATTGCGAGATGCAACGTTCCCAATCCCCCGAATGTTCCAGAAGATGCAATTCATTGAGAAGGTTGGGGGGTGGCGCCCATGACAATCGCATGGTGAAAACAGGTGTGTGGTGCGTAGCAGAGTCTGACGATTGAGGATGACCCACTTCATCTGCATAGTCTGCCCATCTCTTGGAAGCTGCAAAGTTCATCTCGTGTGGTTTTGAACTCTCTGGTTCAATAGTAACTTCATGAGCAGGGGGCGATGGCCCCGACGTAACTTTCCAGAGAATTCTATCTTTAGCCGAATCCAAGGAGCTGTCCTAGAAAGCACGGCTCAGAGCACGAATAGGCTTCCCCAAAGGATACTGAACCGTGATAGGCATAATGGTGGAGATCGTTCGCGTATTGGAAGTATTGGCCTTGGGAGATGACTCCCTAGCTGGATACTCGGCTTGGTAATCTGCGGATTGCTGATCCTGGGAGTCGACTGAACCAAGAGCCTCAAAGGTGTTACCAAGATGGATGTCTGTAGAGCAAGTGACTATGGCACGAGGAGGAGATCCTGCACGCGTAGCCGAACCCATGTTTCCCATTGAGTCATCAACGGCCTTGCCCTTGTCCTGCTGAACAGGACGATAAACTCTACGAACCCTGGAATGCCCTCATCAATTGTGGCGAGTTGCGTGCCCCGCATGCGTCCCTGGGCTGGTGGTGCACGCCCTTCCGTAGCCATATTATCCTCTTTGTTAAGACGACAAGAAGCTGTTGAGTGTCCCGTAACACTACACCTCGAGCAAAACTGAGGGTGTTTTTCATAGCTGACGGAAACAAAAGAACACTTGCCAGTGCGTTCTACCATGATGTGTTGTTCCAGCAGTTTAGAAAGATCAATGTCCACCAGAACCCGGACGAAATGACCCAAAGAACCATCAAGTGAGCGCTGATCAATTTGTAATGGATTCCCAAGAGCACTGGCAATCCCCATGATGTTATTGGGGTCCCCAGTATCATTGATGGAATCACAAGGATGGAAAGGTACACGATTATTACGGAAGTTGGTAATGTATCCGTTTGGAAGTGTCTGGAGGGCTCTAAGTAAGCAGTCTGGTGATGTGGTAGCGATCAAAAAAATGAAAAAGAAATATTATTCATGTGAAGATGTATAAATCTGAGAGAAGTCAAGTCAATGAGGAAAATGAACCATCCAAACACATTAAAGCTCAAGGAAGTAATCGGGTTCTTCATTTGCTTCTGATCTCTTTGGGGCTAAGGATTCTTCGACAACTGGTTTGTCTTCTGGGGTTTTTGGTTCGATTTTTATGCCTCCTGCTAAGGTTTTGGGATGGGAATCGTTGCATTCGTCCGAATCTGATAAGATGAATAACCCGAAATCCAGACTTGGAGTGGGAAGACTGAGTTTTAGATAGCAATGATGTAGGCGGTGCAAGGCAAAATCAGGGAACGGCAAGCAAGGATGCTAGTTCATATTATCAGGACCAAAAAGTAGAGAGACATTTCATTACAGCTCGTCAATATACTATGGTGGTCAAGATGTCTATTCTTGACCCCAGAGTGCCGAACCCCGTGTTCACTACTTTCAAAGAAAGATGGAGGAGAGGATGAGTCGGGCACTGCTTCAAGACGGAACTAGTGGCGGGGATCTCTTTACTACTAAAGAGCTCAAGATGGCATGTAATTTACATATACTTATCTAGACGATATATATATGTAGGCGCAGCAAAGAAATAGTTTATCATACCCATTGTAATAGGGAAAAATAGATGCATAGTGACGGTTATAGTTTGTCTCCTGTAATGGCGATAACTATATATAACTGTAGCTAGTAACTTTCTTCTTTGTAAAGGATCATATAATAAAAGTTTGGTCATTCCAAATTGGGCAGTCTCCTTAGATCGTGTCATTTCTTGGTGTGGCCAAACTAGAATCTCTAGGAACTTTATTCCAGAATTTGGTACTTTTTGGACCTTTTGACTGTTTAATGTATATATATATTTTATGTATTTCTCTAAGGGTTTGTCAGTATGTGATTGTGGGGCTCCCAACCGCCCTTGGTATCAGAGCCAGGCTGTGCTTGATTTTTCTTTTTCGGGGGAGTATGTTGATTCTACTAATCTAGTGACGAGTATAGGAAAAACTTCTTGTTCATGGAAATTCCAAATTCAAGTTCACAAATCTCCAGTCAAATTCTTAGGCAGTCTTCTTCCTTAGCACTTCCTAGATTTTCTACTAGTAAAATAGATAATCTTGTTGACTATTCTACTATTGTCGAAAATACAGTTCCTCCATTAATTAGCACATATAATATCTATCGTAAACAAGCGCAGTCTTACTAAGGGAATTATATCTCTTATTTATGGTAAAAATCCTCCAATGAAAGAGTTTGTTCAGTCTTCAAAAATGGATCATTGTGGTCTTCCATCTACTACCCAAGAGCAATATATTACTCTTACTATACCTCCTGATTACATCCGTACATGGCAATCTGAAGGGTATTCACACCTTCATCATGGAGCAGTCAGACTTGTCCTATCATATCATGGTAGGAAAGGATTAACAGTTCTGCTAGAATTGCTCTTCGGATACGAGGTATTTAAAGTATGAGCATGCGATTATCGAACAATGCTTACTACACTAAATGCTTTGGAAGTGTAGTGATTACTTTCTTCCCAAACTTTGCCTTATCTTTACAAGATGCCTCTCTTGCCACCGCTATTAAAATCCAAATTCAAATTTCTCGGAGCGTAACAAATCCACCAAAATCATGGACTAGATCTGAAAAATCAAGGCATAAAAGATGCACTAATGGTCCTTGTTTGAAATAGGGTCGATGTCCCTACCATTGTGCAAATTCCAAGAAATATTGGGAGGAAACAACTTGAGCAACTTGTTCCAACAAATGGATCACAATTATGAGTCGTTGCACCAACCATCAGAACCAAAATGTTCAACCAATTTTAAATTCCAGAGGTTATCTCATGGATGGACCAAAACAATTTTCAAAACTGATGGTGCATCCGGGTCTTCTTCTGTTCCTGAGTTTCAACTCATGATAATTCCAGTTGAAAGGCCAAGAGGACATAAAACTCCAATTTTCATCATTTAAGCCAAATGGAAAACATGTCTATACTGATAAAGTCAATGGACATTTCATTTAGGATATTGATCCTATGATGTATGATCCAGAATGTTCCTGCAGAACAGGAATTGATTCTGATGATGAGGAAGAAGAAGAACCTCCAACAAAATGCAGACAAAAGAAGGTCTATTCTCAAAGACCTCCAAAACCACCACCTCCAAGTGCTCCACCACTTGCTTGCTATAACAAAGAGTTGAAGATCCTTCGAAAAGAAGGATATTTGTGCAAAAAAGAATCTTTTCCACCATTACCAACTCCACCGGCTTTTCAGCCAATTTTTATGTTTCAAAACTACGATATTGATTTCCCACCCCTTGAAAGACAAGAACAACCTAGTTCGAAGATGTCTTCAAGGACTTATGTCCAACAAACTGTCATTGAACCTTCTGGACAACTCAAGCCAGCCAGGGCTCAAAACAAATCCTAGCAAAGCAGTGATTCCAAAGTCTCCCAAATTCTTGATGGAGTCAAAGAAACACGTAGCAGGGTAAATGTTGTAGAACATCAACTACATCAGATTGAAGAAAAACTTTCCAGAAGAATTTCTCAATTGGACAAAGAACTCAGACAACTTATCTTCCAAGGTAGTTTTGGATCTGAGTTTGATAAAAAAAGAAAGTGAAATCAGAAACTTGAAAAAGGAGCTTTCTCGAATTGAGCAAGATAAAAGGAAGTCCTTGTTCTCTAAACCAGATCAAAGGTATATTTGACTCGCCTTCTGATTCTGATGATATTCTAAAATGTTTGGCATGGCTTCAAGTGTTCTTCCAGTGGATCCTCCACAGAGATCTAAAAAATCCACAAAAATATCTGAAAATCAGAAACCAAAATCCAAAGCTGAAGGGACCAGTGGATACTCTCATGGTTTCCTCCTCTGCCAGGAGAAGAAGGTGGGCAAATACCAGAGGAAGATTAGTTCCTTCATTTCGTTCCCATTACAGGAATTTTGAATCCTCTGATGATCTTTCAAGTCAAAATTCTTCTGATGCTATTATAGAAGAGGAATTTGTTAATGAAGTTGCTAACATCTCGACTATTTTTATGGTCGACGATCCACAGTCCAGTAATCCTCCAGATGATACTCAGCCATTCGTTAGTGAAACTGATGATTCAGAGGAAGGTTTTACAACCGATTCTGAGGCAATGGAAGAAAAGACAACCAAACCTACCAATGATCCCTGGTTCTCTTTTGATGATGTTCTTATTCATAAAAGACGAGAAAGGATGTACCATATGTCTGCCTGGCTAGACAAGCAGCTCAATAAGAAAGATGTACATCTCAAGAAAGTCCTAAAAGAATTTTCAACTAGATTTGTTGGAATTCTTAGAGTTTGGTTTACCTCCTTGGGTGATTACAGAAAAATTCAGTTCTTTAATATGCTACAGTTTCAGCTGCACTTGGAGAAATTTACAGAGAATTTATTGGTGATATTAATCTTTTCACCAAAGCTATGTCTGATGAATACTTTGCCCGAAGATGATGTTCTTTAAACAAAAAGGATCTTGATAAGTGATTTAAGAAGATGTCTGAATTATTCCACCTTCTCAATGGGTATAATGATCCAAATCTGAAGAATGTCTATATTGCTTCACTTCCTAAAGAGGTTCAACCAGAGATTAACAAATGATACAATCATGTGAAACACAAAACATGCTGAAAGAAGCCATTGAGAGAAAGAAAATTTCCAAGTCTATATGTAGCAAATCTCATTTACAAATCAAGTTTCAGGACAAATCCTGCAAGTGTACAACTTCAAAGAAAGGAAAAGAAAAACCAAAAAGAAATTACAGAGAAAGATATACAGGTTTTTCAGAAGAAACCCATTCAGGAAGAAGACTTCCAACAGGTGCTATCTATGTGGAAGAGAAGGACAATATGCAAAAAATTGTCCAAACAAAAAAGGAAAAGCTGCAAAACTTGCTGATAGTGTCTTCCTGCATGATGAAGTTGATACAAATGATGTTGATATTGAATCCCTCTTTTCTGAACAAGATGAACAAAATGAGGATACTGTCTTTGCAATTGAAGTATCTTCCAAAGATGAAGAAGAAGAAAGTTCATCTAAAATGCATGTCATCTTCATGATGAAACCGGTTCCCATCTTACGAACTATTTTAACAATACAAGAAAGAATTCCATCTCCGAACAAAGAAGTGAAAATTCTGCCATCAAAGTATGAAAATTGTATCAGAGCAATTGGGATTCTTGATACAGGTGCTCGAAGAAACATGCTGAATCCAAAGATCCTTCCTAATGATGCATGGCAGATAGATCATGAATACTTCTATGCTGCTGACGGACAGACGTTTCATACCTCTTTGATCACAAAGAAACCAATTGGAATTCGAATTTTCCCGGTGCATTGTCGGATAAAGGTAATAGGGAGCAATCTTCACGGACATGATCTTTTGATGGGGTTTGATTTATTCTTCAAATCACAGAAGCTTCAGATCCATCCTAATGGATTAAAATTCAAAAGAAATTTTAAGCCCTCTCTACAGTTCACAAATTGTTCTCGCTCGCTGATGTCCCATGAGATTTTGAATAAATTGCTCAAAACTTAAGAGAATGCTGTTCTGAGTCTCGTGAAGAATTCAGTCATCCATTTCCACTCTGGAAAAATAAAGAGTTCTTTGTTCATTGCCTTTCAAAAAGAATGAAGATATCAATATTACAAAGGCAACATATCCATGAATGAATCCTGAAGAGTTGACTCTGGCTAGACAAGAATGTGATAAACTTCTTTCACTCGGGCTAATTGAGCCAACGAAATCAATTGGTCTTATCCAGCATTCTATGTGAATAAACGGTCTGAGCAGGTCAGGGGTAGAAAATGGCTGGTGATTGATTATAAGCTTTTGAACCTTTTCCTACTTGATGATAAATTCCCCTTACCGAGAACTCAAATGCTTTTTTCCCATCTTGCCAAAGCAAAAATCTTTTCAAAGTTCGATTTAAAGTCTGGTTTTTGGCAACGGGAATTGATCCAAAAGACCGATACAAAATCGCTACGCATACCCACCGCACAATACCAAAGGATCATTATGCCCTTCGCTTGCATGTCGCACCATCTTTATTCCGAAAGCCATGGTTAAAATCTTTAAACCAATTCTTCATAATACCCTTGTTTATATTGATGATATTCTTCTTTTTTCACAAACAAAAGAAGAACATGAAATTCTCCTACAACAATTCTTGGAGATTGTTCAAAAGTACGGGGTTATGCTTTCTGAGAAGAAGAGTACAATTGGTACTTCTGATATTGATTTTCTGGGAATGAAGGTTACCAATGGTACATATCAACCAGGTCCTCATGTTGCTGAAGAATTGTTGAAATTCCCAAATTCTGAATTTACAGTCAAAGAAATTCAACAATTTCTTGGGATAATTAATTATCTTGGGGAATTTATTAGCAAACTTTCAAAATTGCTGAAAAAGAATCCTCCACCATGGAAATCTGAACAGACTAATGCGGTAAAACATTTGAAGGAAGTCTGTAAAGTTTTGCCTCCCTTAAAGATTCTAGGTACAGGAAGAAGGATTCTACAAACAGATGCTAGTGATGAATATTAGGGAGCTGTTCTTCTTGAAGAAGAAAATGAGAAGAATCATTATTGTGGACATGCAAGTGGAAGAATGGAATTAAAAAATTCGAGTTCCATTTAATTGGGCATCATTTCATTATCCGGCTTGATAACTTCCAAGGGTTTTTCCCACAAGGGTGGGTTTTACCTTGGAAGGTTTTAACGAGGCCCCAACCATTCAGCCATTTGGTCGGCTTGTGACCACTGCGTACTTCCAGAGATCAACCAATACGCATACTGACGCAACACTAGGGGTTGTTGACTTTATTTCCAGGCTTTCATTTGGTTACCTGATCTGCCTGTGATCAGGATTACTCTCTTTTCATTTTTATATATATTCGTGATTATTCAAAAAAATTATCCGGCTTGATAATACTTCTTTTCCGGCGATCATGGAATTAAAAGGTAAAGAAGTTCCACAAAAACAACTCCTCAGGTTGAATGACTGGTTTTCTAAATACCAGTTCACTGTGCAACATATCAAGGGAAAATATAATATTGTGCCAGATTATTTGTCCATAAAAGCTCCAATCCAGCTGATTACCTCAAGAACAGTTCTTCCTATTTTTATGGTTGGAAAAGGGAAAGGTAAATACCCTTCCAAATTTTTTTACCGCAAACCATCTGGTGTTCCAAAAGAACCAACTTTCTTATTTCCGCCAACTCAAGAATCTTTCAAAAACCTCAAAGAAATCCAAAAGTTTTGCAAAAACAATTTGTTCAAATACCTTGCATTTTATTGCGTTGAAACTAAACTTGATTTTGATCAAGTGTGTTTTAATCTTGAAAAACCATTTCTGAATATTCTTTCTTGTGATATAAATTCCAAAATATCATAAAATGGTTTATGGTATTTGTGGTGTCTTGGTACCTTATATTTTCACGTGATTGAAATTTCCATAGAAGGTATGGTCCCCTTCTTTCAAAATTCTGAAAATGAATCTACACTTTTATGGAAATTCTTTACTTGGTAATTGAAAATTGGACGAGATTTAGTCAGTCCAGATCATTCGTACTGAAACAAGTGATGAAATGAACGATCCCCGTCTCATATTACTTTTCCATAAGCCTTATGCTAATGGACGAGATTTGAGATCTTTGCCTATTTACAGAAAATGGAAACTTGTTTCTCGGTTCCGTTAGAGATGATGCTTATAAAAGAGAGAATTATATGTTCATCTTTGTTGTTCTAATATGATGACTCCAGAGGACATTTCAAGAATTAGCCTATACATCTCTAGTCTTTCCAAATACATCCGATGAAGGTCCGAGCTAAGCAAAAGATTCTCAAAAACATGATGGAAGATGATTTTCAAGAGTCACAAGACCCCTACATGGAAGATTCCCAATTTCGATGGAAAACATCATTGACGGGTATGGTTGTATTATTTAAAGTCATTTGGTTTTTTTATGTACGTGTAAAGGGGTTGTAATATCGGTGATCCCCTACCACACTTGCCTTCCGTAGATTGGTGGATGCCAAAATCTTTTATAGATGGGTATGTTTGAAGTCCGAGCTAGCGTCTATATAAAGGGGCACTCCTTCATCAGAAAATCAAGTTTGAAAGAAATAAAAACCTTTGTTTTAAAAATAATTTTTTTAAAAGTTCTTTTCTTTCCTAGAAAGTCTCTAGTGTTAGTAGAAATATGAATTAGCATATTCCTCCTATCTAATTCTCCATCCGAGTATGTTGGCTGAAACCTAACTTGGTCCCTTAAAGTTCGAATAGAGCCTGGACCTAAATAGGTATAACAATGCCACGTATAAAGATGGACTTCAAGTATGCTCGTACTTGCCTCTCGTAAGAGGGTCATGTACAAATGAAAGAAGTATTATACAACCTGGATATGAAATTGAGAATGGTACGATCCCCTCAAAGATATACTTTGTTCATACGAGTAGTTATAGTATTTTGGTACAATAAAATTAATTTCATTAGAGAGATGAAAGAATGCCTATTGTAGATGGCTAAAAGTAATCTCTGGTTAAAATTGTGTATTTGTACTCTTTGAATATTGTATTTCATTTCCGTGCTTACTTTTGGTTACCTCGATCACCCCGTGTTCGTGAATACTCTCTTTTATTTTTAATATATATTTTCGATTTTATTCAAAAAAAAACTGAATATTGTATTTCTCTAAGGGTATGTCAAGATGTGCTTGTGGGGCTCCTTACCTTTGGTATCGAGCCAGGCTATGCTTGATTTTTCTTTTTTGGGGAGTATGTTGATGAATGTTTCTACTAATCTAGACGATTTGCAGTATAGTAAATCTATACCAGCTTATGAAAGATAGAGGGAAACCTTTTTCGTAAATGGAAGTGGGAACTGGTGCTTCAAAGTATTTCAAGGTCTCGCACCCATACACCAACGTGGATATTTCCATCGTGACCTCAAGCCGAGAACTTGCTAGTATCAAAGGATATCATAAAAGTTGTTGATTTTGGTCTCGATTGTGAGATAAATTCTCACCTCCATTCATTGAATATGTCTTAACATGCTTTGGTATCACCAAGATATGGTCCCCTACCGACATGTGGGCAATGGGTGCAATAATGGTTGAACTATCACACTTCGTCCTCTATTTCCAGGTCAAGTGAGGCAAAGAGATTTACAAGATATGCTTTATAATTGGCAGCCCAACCAAGAGCATGTGGCCTCGGGGCTTGACCTTGCTAGTGCTATCAATTACAAGTTTCCTCAAGTTGTCAGTCCATATCTCGCTCGATACACTGTGTCAATGAGGATGCAATTAATCTTATATCATCACTTTGTGTTCGTGGATCCATGCAAGAGGCCAACAGCCATGGAAGCTCTTCAACATCCTTTCTTCCAAAGTTTTTTTTAATAAATCGAAATTTAATAGAAAGAAATGAAAAATCCTGGTCACAAGCCGACCCGGTAGCCCAATGTTTGGGGCCTCGTTAAAAACCTACCAAGGTAAAACCCATCCTTGTGGGGAAAACCCTTAGTAGGAAAAGAGTACCCCGGTGAGAAAAGTGAAAGCCATACAACCAAACCAAAACAACAAAGCACAAATTAACTAACAAATCTATACGTATGCGTCCGACATAGTCATCTCAGTAGCGGGAGATAATATCCATTGGGGGGCATCCCACCAGAGGAGTCACACGTGAACTTAGTGAGATTGTCCGCAACACGGTTGCCTTCTCGATAGATGTGAGAAACCACAACATGCATCTGGGAAAGCAGAAAGAGAGAATAACGCCATTGATTAAGCAGCCGCCACGGGATGGAGCCCGTCTGAGATCTAAGAAGGCCAACAACATATGTAGAGTCCGATTCCAGCCAAATATTAGTCCAACCCTTGCGAAAAGCATAGAAGATTGCGGTCATGGCAGCTACCAGTTCGGCCTCAAAAGCAAAGCCCGTTCCACACTGCTCCACGAAACACCCACGAAAAAATCCTCGATAGGTACGGAAAATGCCCGCCCGTGATACGACCTGGAGCTCCGATAGCACTACCATCTATGTTGACTTTAATCCAGCCAGGAAGGGGAAGAAACCAAGGCACTGGGATAATGCGAGGGGCCTTAGGAGGGCGTCCACTAACCTTCAGCCGGTGTAGACAAAGAAGATCCTCCTGGGTATTCTGCATGCACCCTTTGTCAAGCGAAGCGGCTCATAATCATGGCTCTCAACAACAAGCGCCGCATCTCGTAGTCCAATGTTGTGATTAAAGATCACGTCATTTCGATGTGCCAAATAAGCCATATGCAAGAAACAATCGCCACCCTCCGTGAGAAAAAGCAATCACATGACTTTGAAATGAAATTCCATTAAATGAACCATAAAATCGTTGAAGCTATAGACGCGTTACGAAAAGCCACCGCAAATGAACCCGCAATCCAGTCCCAAAGAGCTCCTGCAAAATTGCAAAAAACAAAATGTGATCGATCGATTCCGAATGAGAGTTACAGAGAACCAGCAAGCGAGGGACCGATGAATCCTTTGGGGTGGTGAACGTCCATGATCATTAGACGTCCGAATATCGCCCGCCGGACCACAACCGTGCGCCTCTGAATGTAGGGGACCATATCCAAGATCCCCATTTAATGTATGAAAGGACGGTCGAATAAATGCATATGCTGACTTAGAAGTCACTGTCCCATCCACGAGCGAGTCCACACTCGTTTATCCAAAGAATCTGGAGCAATCGGACAACGAACAATATCCCGAACAATATCCAAGTAAGCCTCCACAAACGCGACATAGTGAGATGCCATTTGTTATCAAAAAAGAAGTCCGATATGGGATTACGAAAGTTAGCCCGAAATTCATGCGGGATGCCAATCCGATCCGCAATGACGAGGCCGAGCCATTATCTGTCCAAAAATTAACCGAAGAGTGAGCCCCGGAATCCATCTCGAATCAGTTAGACAATCCTCCACGATTGGACGCAGCCCGCCCCGTGATAGAAGAAGGCAAGAATGAGCGCCTAATCGAACCATTGTCCATCAAAAACGGCGACGAGAGTATCAAAGACAATGGAATCCGATGTGAGAAGTTTCCAGCCCATCTTCATAATAAAGGCTCGGTTTGCGAAATGAGGATCGGACGCCAAGACCGCCCTCATTCTTAGGAGAGCAACAACGCGCCCAATTAACCACGCAGTAACCCTTCCGATTAATATCGCCATCCCGAATGAAGTTACGCATAGCTTTCTCTATCGCTTAAGCGGCGATAGGCCATTTGTAAATGAGCATGCTTTGAACCAAGGAGCTGGCAATAATAGAGTTAACCAAGCGACACGACGACGCTAAGGAGAGAGAGAAGAACCTTTCAACGCTTAAACTTAACCATAATCTTATCAAACAAAGGCCGCAACACACCATGTTTGGGGGCACCCTTGAATATAGGAACCCCAAGATAATTAGTAGGAAAGGATCCAACCGATAAGCCCATGATCATCCGAATGCGATGTCTAATATAATGCGAGACCCGAGTACCGAAAAATACCTTCGATTTGACAGATTGAACACCTGGCCGTAAAGAGAGGCATAATGACCAAGAGTATCAAAAATATAACGTGCATTGCCGAGGTTGCCGCACAAAGGATGACAATATCATCTCGCATAAAGCATGGAGGACTAAACACAATATTACGCGAGCCATGAAAGGCTTCGAGAAGATGGGATGACACCAGTGAGAGATAAGTTTCCCCAGGACTTCTTCTAATGCAAAAAGAAGGGGTGAAAGTGGATCACCCTAACGCACCCCTCTTGTGCAAGCAAAGTATCCGACCGAGAGCCATTAAGAAGAACCGAGACACGGGCCGAGTTCAAAATGACAGATATCCACGCAACAAATTTCTCGGAGAAGCCAAATCTACGAACACATATAAAAGAAAATCCCAACAGAGTGTCAAAGGCCTTACGGATATCGATTTTCGGATCATGTTATCACACTCCGATTATGAAGAATGTTAAAGCCTTCCGAGACTAGAGCAATACAATCATGAATGTGACGACCGGAATAAAACCAAATTGTGTAGGAGACAAAATACGTCTAACGATACGGGCAAACCGAGTAGCCAATATCTTAGTGATAATTTTGAAGATGAAATTGCTCATGACAATGGGCCTGAAATTATCAACAATATTCGCATCTTTGCTTTTAGGAATGAGAACCATAAAGTGAATTGAGTCCATCCGCAGAGAACCGTGATCGAAGAAGTGACGCATTGTGATAATGACGCTCATTAGATATAATATCCCAACAACTCGATAGAAAGAGCCATTAAATCCATCTCGGGCCTGGGAATCTGTCAAGACCTAGATCGAAAACCGCATCTCGAATCTCTAAATCCATAGGTGAAGAGGTTAAGCAATTGTTCTCCACATCCATTACCACTGGATTAATAACTTGATCAATAGAAGAAAAATCCGGAATAGGACCAATAGGCGCCGTGAATAAGTCTTGGAAGAACGGATAATGTGACTATGGATGAGGGATGGGTCCGTGGAAAGCGTACCATTGATCATCGGGACCGTGAATACCAGCCCGAGCGCCTTAGTCCGACAACAACGGTGGAAAAAAGAAGTGTTGCGGTCTCCATCAACCAACCAAGCGCCCGAGATTTCTCGCGAAGAAATTCAGATTGTAGAAGCAATGCTTGATTAAGCGAATTTTGGGCTTCAAGCTCCAGTCCCGACGGGCTATACTATACCCCAGAGTCTCGATGTCCGACTGAATCTGTCTCAACTTATCTAATTTATCATCCACCCCACGATTGACATCCCCAAAAACCTCTGAATTCCAAGAACGAAGCACAGGGCGCAATCTTTTCAATTTTATCATCAATCGAATCAAAGGGTTAGTCACGCAATTTGATTCCTAAGAAGAAGTAACAACCGACTGAAAACCAGGATGTTTAGTCCACATACGTTGAAAAACGAAACGAAAGGAGATGGGCCCTTATGAGCCGAAGTCTCACACGAAAGCAAAAGAGGATGATGGTCCGAGCAAGTGCGAGGGAGAACAAAAGCCTTAGTCCTCTGCCAAAGATTAACAAACCTAGGACTAGCTATAACACGGTCAAGCCGAGCTTGAATGAGAGTCTGATGAGGACGCGTGCTGCACCAAGTAAAGAAGTTGCCTATCGTGGGGATAGCCATCAACCCCGCATTGTCATAAAAATCCCGAAAATCCTGGCAAGACGCCATCAAGGCGACCCCCTGACCTGTACGCTCATGGTTCCCGAGAATAGCATTAAAGTCCCCCATCAAAACCAGATCATCACAACCCAGAGAAATAATATCTGACCAAAGTTGTCTACGAATCACGTGATTGCATATAGCATGAACAAACCCCACATGAAAGATGTAATTGGAGAATTGGACCTTAAGAATAATACATTGGTCGAAATAAAAACCTCTTTGAAGAATCGTTATATCCGACCGTCTCAAGATCCGGATATCCGACTTCCCGATACCCGAAAGTTCGAGCCACAAACGTAAACCAAGATCGCCCAATAAGAATCGTAGATAGAATGCAAGTCAACTTTAGGTTCTCGCAATAGCAACCAAAGAAGGTTTGTGATTATTACATAGCTTCTTAAGAATATTGCGCGAAGCAATGTTACCAATCCCCCGAATGTTCCAATAGAAGCAATTCATTGGGAAGGATTAGGTGAGGTGATCCGAGTAGGAGATTCGGAGTGTGTGGGCGCAGATGTATCAACCCCAGAAATATTATCATCATCCACATAATCAGCCCAACATTTCTGGGCAGCCTTGTTTAAATTTTTAGATCCATGTTCATCATCCTCAATCTCCAATTGATGAACAGATGGCTTGTTACCCTGCGTTACCGATTGAAGTAGCCTATGTTTGGCATCAACAGATTTAGCACGGATAGCCCTATACAACGGACGAATGGGTTTTTCCAATGGGTACTGCACCGTGATAGGCCTATGATGAATATCAGAGGCGGAGAATGATTGGTCACCGCGAAGAACCGGAGGTTTGGGGACAGATATACGTTTAACCACCGGAGGTGGCATATCATCCCAAGTATGAATAGAAGGATCCTCGTGAGTCCAAAGCGAGAAAAAGTATTATCCAGAGTAATATCCGAGGAAAGCGGTAACGATGGCACAAGAAGGGGAGAATTAATGCCTCCCCGGCCTTCTTCACAGTGGAGAATTAATGCCTCCAAAGTTGCTTTTACGTTCCACCATCTTTATGATCTAAAGTCGCTATCGCAAAAACACCTACTTTGTTGGAGCTAGTTTGGAGCAAAAAGTGCTAGGAGACATCCTGGGAGATTATCAAACCTAAAGCCCCTAAACAGTTTTTCTCCGCAAACCACGGACATCTTTGAGTTCGGTGTCTTTGAAAAAGTTGTACCTCAATAATTAGGATATCAATAAAATCATAAGAACCGAGAAGAACTTCGTGAACCAACAACGGTGATATCGCCACTGGATTGATTGGCCCACATAAGTCGGCTAGTAACTTTGGAAAAGCGAGGGAAGTTTCTAATGTAGGCCGAAGTTGGCAAACATGTCATCCGGCTCGCCGCCACTTGCAAAATGAGAATTAATGCCTCCACCGTGAAGGCTGGAGGATGGCATGATCAATCTGATTTGTTTGTTGTACGTTCACAAGAACTTCCCCTTTGAGATCTTATATCAAGTAGGTGGCGGGATGAAGACACACTGTTATCCATGAAGCTATATATAGATACAATAAGTGTGTGTCCATTTGGACCAACTCAATCTCATGTGCCTTGGTTTAGAAATTTATGTCCATTGTGAAGTATCTGTTTTTTCGTGGTGTTTCGTACTGGTTTTAAGTTGGGTTATTTGAAGTATTATTGATAGAACATCGATACATTTCAGTTAATGAATGTGTCTGAGGTTCTCTTTAACACTGGGCTGATACTCTCCATCAATTATTTTCATTCCCCAAAACTTAATATTTGTTTGACTGATAGAGCTCCTCTTTTCATATAGCATGATACCATGTGCTGAACAATATCTATCTTGTTTGTTTGATGAGAACAGTATGATGTCTTCAATGTAGATTAGGGTGGTATGTAGGATAGGTTCGGAAATTTGGGTCATGTCTTCAAACCAAATGGCATGACTTTCCATTGGTATTGGGCTGTAGGAAAGCAAAAAGCAGTTTTGTATCTATCCTCTGGGACAATTCCCAATTGCCAAAACCCTGACTTTAAAAAGATTTGGGCTTTAGAGTGTGGGGAGAAAAGCATTTGAGTTTTAGGTAAAGGGAACTTATCATCAAGGAGGAAATGGTTAAGAGCTTTGTAATCAATAACAAGCCTCTTTTTCCCTCGTACCTGTTCAGCTCTTTTATTGACGTAGAATGCAGGGCAAGCCCAATTAGACTTTGTTGGCTCAATGAGTCCAAGTGCTAATAGTTGGTTGCATTCTTGCCTTGCAAGGTTCAGCTCTTCTAGAGTCATTCCAGGATGAATGGCCTTGGTAGCATTCACATATTCATTCTTTTTGAAAGGGAGCTAAATAAAGAACTTTGAATTTTTCCAAAGTGGTGTTGGGTGATGAAAATCTTCATGAGAGTCTCACAACACTTGAGAAGTTGGTTTGTAATATCTCCATATTCGGAGGTGTTTTTGATAGAGTAAACAAATGTTTCCTTCGGATGGTGGTGTAAGGTTGGAAACTTCAACCCATGAGGTAGAATCTGTAGGCTTTTAGTTTGAAAGAACAAATCGAAGCCTATCAAGATATCTTGTCCATGGAGTCTGCTGCCAATAATCTTCATCCATATATTACAATCTGGAAAGAGTTGAATTCCAACTGGCTTCTTTGTAATGAGTGAGGTATAAAAAGTCTCGTCCATCAGCTGCATAGAAGTATTCGTGATGACTTTGCCAAGTATCTTCAGGAAATATATCAGGATTCATCATTGACTTTCTCACTCCTCTATCGAATATACTAATAGCTTTGATTGGTCTATCATGTTTGATGGTAGAATCATAAATACTGGGAGCTCTGAGGATGAATCTTCTAATTCTTCTGGTCCTTGGTCATCAGTCGAATATTGTATTGCAAATACAATGTCTTCATCCTGCTCGTCTTGCTCAGAAAATAAAGACTCAATATCAGTATCATCCATGTTGGCATTTATTAAGCCGGAATGCTTGAGATGCCAACTTTGCTGCTTTGTCTTTCTTATTAGGGCAATTCTTTGCAAAGTGCCCTTTTCTTGCACATATGAAACACCTATTCCCCGACTTCTTTCTGAATGGTTTCCTTCTGAAGAACCGATAAGCTTTATTTCTTTTCGCCTTCTTCTTGATCTTTCTGATCTTTTTATGGGAAGACGAAGATGAACAAGTGCGATTCTCCTTTCCTTTGCACTTGATCTCCAGATGAGAGTTTTTGCATACAGATTTGAGGAGATTTCTTTTATCAAGCACATCCTTGATGAAGACTTGTTGTTCACACTTCTTGTCTAGGGTTGCAAACGTCATCTGGTGGATTTCGCCTATACTGATTTTTGAGACTTCTCTCCCGGAAGCTTGAATCATTCTGTGTAAGTCAGGCTGGAGTTCTTTAGGTAGAGATGCCAGATAGACATGTTTGAGATTTGGATCATTGTATCCATTCAGCATGTAGAACTTTTTAGACATTCTCTGCCAACTTGTTGATAATAGTAATATCTCCAATAAACTCTTGGTGAATTTCTCCAAGAACAAGTGACGGAGTTAAAGCATTATCAAGATGGAGTTGTCGATACTTACCAAGGCTTTGAAACCATTCGCGTAGGATACCAACGAATCTCGAAGAGAATTCCATAAGGATTTGCTTCAGATTGGCTTCTTCTTATGTTAGCTGGAGATCAATCCATGCTGCAAAAGAGTACATCTTTCTCTTCTCTTCTGAATTGGAACATCATCAAAAGAAAACCATGGGCCATTTGTTGGTTTGGAGGATGGATCTAATGGACAGGGACGTGGTCCTTTTGCTTCTGGTTCCATATCTTCTTCAGAACTTTCAGATACTGGTTCAGTATATCGTTGGCTAGTTCCTAGAGTATCTCTAGCCATAAGTATAACATATAGATCAGCAACATCTGATTCAGACTCGGCATCATAGGATTCTTCTCCTGGTAGGGATGATTTGGCATCCTAAGAATATGATTCTCTTTCAGATTGGGAAGATGTGGTTTCTTCAGGGTCTGATTTTTCTGAATGTGGTAATGGATTATTTCTGGGATCAGAGATGGTCTGGCCATGAAGGATTTTGTTGGTTCTCTTCAGTCTTGGAAGAGGATGGATGTATTTGGTGACTCTTTGGAGGTGGTGGTTGGATTTTAGGAGCAAAAAGCTTATTCTTTTGCTTTATAGGAATATCAAGTGGAATACTTGAAGCCCATACCAAAATAAATAGGATAATTTGGAGGAGGCATAGGAGGTGATTCATATATGGAACTACAACTGGGAAAGAAGGATAATGACTTACTTTGACTGCTCCTATCCCTTTCGATTTGAGAAAGTTCCTTATTTAGTCTCCTAATCTCAACTTCTTTCTGCATGAACTCTGCTCCAAATTGGTTTTATTCAATAAGGATCCTCACATCTTTGTCCAGCCGGTTGATATTATCTTTCAGCTTTTCATATATCTGCTGGAGTTGATTTGCTACAGTATTAACCTTGAACTGATTTGATTGAACTGTTGTGAGAACCTGTGAGACCCTAAAAGTCTATCACTTGCAAAGACTTGTTTTGGGCACAAGCATTGACAGTTTGCCAATTTAGCACTTTTTTTGGATGAATTCGAAATTTATATAAAAATTGAAAAAAGTTGATGTCACATACAAGCCAAATAGCAAGCTAGAGGAAAACAAATCGTGGTCAATGCGAACTAGCAAAACATCTAGCTTAAAAATGGGGCCTCGTTAAAACCTACCAAAGTAAAATCTCGTACGGAAAAACCTTTAGTAGGAAAAAGAGTACCCCAAAGAGAAAAAAGGCTGCTTACAAGCCAAGCAGTTAGCTTAAAGAATGGGGCCTCATTAAAACCTATCAAAATAAAACCCAGTAGGAAAAAGCTTTGATAGGAAAAAGAGTACCGCATAAAATGAAAAATATAGAAATAACAATCAAAGCTATAAAAATCTGACAAAAACCTTTCCTTGGATATCATCTTGAAGCCCAGAAATCTCCGTCGGAGGAATATGAGACCAATTAAAATTTGCATCCATCTTCGAAAGCCTATCCACCACACAATTACCTTCGCGATAAATGTGAGAGACTACAAATTCCATTTGCGAAATGTAATGGAGAATGAGGCGCCAATGTCCATAAAAAACATATGTAGAATCTGATTCAAGCCAAAGCTTATGCCAACCTCTATGATATGCCCATTCAATCGCTATCATAGCCGCCATTAATTCTGATGGAAAAGCCCAACCAATACCCAATTTCTACAATTACAAAACACACTTGCAGCAACACAATTTCTGGGAGGTCCATATGCGCAACCATCCATACTAACTTTGTACCAACCTGGTAACGGAGGGGACCATCTCACCTGATGTAACCCTGGTGTAGGAGGAGGCGGCCTTTAATTGCTAGACGTCAAGACATAGCAAATCAAACATAGAATTCGACATGCACCCTTTATCCATAGTCGAAGATTCAATAATGAAGGACCTAAGCATGATGATGGCCACCGTAGGGTGAGTCTTGATGTCGTTAAAAATCTACTCATTACGCATATGCCGAATAATCCAGATAATAGATAGAATCACGACTTTTCATAGAAATGTAATTTAAGGACGAACTTCTATCGAATGGCAAAAGTATAAAGATTATTGAGACCACCGTCGAGAAGTAATGTAACCTAGAAAACATCCTGAATCCATGCCCAAATGTCTCTTGCAAATGGAAGGTGAAAATATGATCAATATATTCGGAAGTGCTATAGCAAAAGGAGCATGCAGAAGGACCACAAAAACCCCGAAGCCGGAGATTGTCAAGCACATCAAGTCGATTATGAATGGACTTCCATGCAACAACTGATCTTCTGGCCGGAATCAACGGCGACCATATGCATTTGCCCCATTGGACCTCTGGGAAAGAATCCCGAATGTGAGAGTAAGCCTCTTTCGAAGACACAGTCCCTTTATCCGAAAGATGCCAAATACGCTTATCTTCAGTGTTCGGAATGATAGGAACATGCAGAATGTCAATGACAATGTTTGTATAAGCCACCAAAAATTCCTCAGGGAAATTCCAAACACCATTACAAAAATAATCCGAAATAGAAAATTCAAATTCACGTCGAATGTGAGAAAGAATACCAATGTGATCCGCAATTTTGTATCCAAGCCAATTGTCTATCCATATTTGACCTTTGATCTATCTCTCTGAATCCATCTAGACCGTGATATCAAGTCCGAGTTAAAGGTCTCGATCCCACCAAATAGAGGAACCAATATAAGTCGTGCGAGGGTGTGTATCATAGAACCTCTTTCTCAAAGTAAGATAAAATGCATCCTCAGATGTAAGCAGCTTCCAAGCCATCTTCATCAAGAATGTTTTGTTAGTAGTAATAAGGAATCGAATACCCAATCTTCCTTACTCCTTTGAAGTGCAACAACGGGTCCTGTTAACAGTAACAACCCCTTTTGTAAAAATATCTTCGGACCAAACAAAATTCCTTATAGCTTTTTCCATTGATTTCAGCAATGAGACTGGCCATCGATAAATCAGCATAGAGTAAACAAATGAACTAGATATAATGTAATTCACCACGGTGATTCTTCCCGCCATAGACAGTGAGCTATCTTTCCATCTTTTAAATTTAGCCACAATCTTGTCATGCAGAGATTGAAAAAATCTTACCTTTGGTGCCCCTTTGAACAGAGGGGCACCAAGATAAGTAATAGGGAATGCCCCTCACCACCAGCTTGTAGCTCAAGTGGTATTGCTCACCTTAGATTTTTTCGTACTGAAAATTTTGGCGGGGTTATTCCCATAGATCGTAAGGATATCCAAAATACGCCTGCAGTTATTCCAAGTAGCCGCAACCATGATAAGGATATCATCCACATAAAGCAAACATGAAGGAAACTGAATTGAACGAGCAGCCATAAATGGAGCGAATAAAACCTTGGTCCAACGCTCTAGCAAGGACGTCCTCAGCCTCACAAAATAGTAATGGTGATAAGGGGTCACCCTTTTTTTTTTGAATAAGCGAATATATATATTAAAAATGAAAAAAGAGTAATTCTGATCACAGGCAGATCAGGTAACCAAATGAAAGCCTGTAAATAATGTTAACAACCAAAAAAACAAAGTGGTCACAAGCCGACCAAATGGTGAATGGTTGGGGCCTCGTTAAAACCTTCCAAGGTAAAACCCACCCTTGTGGGAAAACCCTTGGAAGGAAAAAGAGTACCCCAGAAAATAGGCGCCAAAAAGAAACCAAGTGGTGGCGCATTAAGTAACAAAACCTATAGGTAGATTGGCCAACATAATCATCGGTGAGGTAGTGAAGAATGTCTGTGGGCGGGACGCCCACCAGTGCACCACTCTCCGTCTTCTTACTCAAAGATGTCCGCCACCCGCTTGCCTTCACGAAAGATATGAGAGACTACAAGATCAATGTCATTGAGCAGATGCAAGTATGGCGCCGTAGCTAAGATGTCTCCATGGGACCTCCATCGTTCTCTTCTCCAAAGAGTTCACCACATACATTGAATCCGATTCCGCCCAAAGTTGTGTCCATCCTTTTGCAAATGCGTAATGAATCGCCCACATTGTCTGCGACCAATTCAGCCTCAAATGCGTACCCTGAACCACAGTGATGGACAAAGCATCCGCGAAAGAATCCTCTACAATTCAGGAAGACACCGGAGGCGGTGAGATTGCACGCGCCCTTGTAGCGCCGCCATCCGTGTTAACCTTGATCCAACCCGGGAGGGGTTTTTGCCATCGACCTCAACAATCTTTGGAGAATGCCCGACCTTCCGGAACTCTTAAACCACGCAGATAAAGAGGTCCTGCTGGTCATTATTCATGCATCCCCGATCTAAAGATGCTTGATTCAACAATGAGTACCAGGTGAATGAGTGCCGCCTCCGAGTCCAGATTTTGTTGTGGAAAATCAGCTCATTACGGATGTGCCAAAGAAGCCGGAAGCGGATAATATTGCCACACGCCAAAGGAAAGCGACCTGATCACTAAAATTAAGAGCCATAAGCCGTACTCAAAGCTTCATTGAAATCGTAACCCCCGGAAGGGGTGCACGTGAAAGGTTTGGAAGATCCAACGCCATAGATGCCCAAAGGGCCAGTAAAACTTCCCCTAGCTTGTAAAGAATCCTGGACTGCCAATCGGTTGTGTATAGCTCTCCACGCCACCACCGATCTCCGTTCCGGGATATCCGAGACCAAATCCAAGAACCCCATCTAACCGCCGCTGGGGCGTAAGGATTTATAAGCCGTCTTCGAGGTGACTGAACCATCCTCGTAGTTCATCCAAACACGAGTATCCCGGATGTAGGTGCAATTGGGACACGCACGATAGCCCGAACCAGCTCCAAATAAGCCTCCACAAAGGGGAGGGTGAAGTGTCGAGATCCATCATAAAAGTAATCGAGATACGCTGCTGAATAAATACCTATAATCGCCTGAATGCCAATTTTCACAAGAATGGAATATCCCAACCAGTTATCAATCCAAAATAATACCTCGGAATTGGCGCCTGGGATCCAACGAGAATCATCCAAGCAATAAAAAATACATGGTTTAATCCCAGGCCAAATAGAAAAAGGAATGAATGACCGCCGGATGTCCCCATTTCTAGTAAAGTACCGTTGTCTGAGTGTCCTGAAAACTAATGAGTCCGAGTTCAGAACCTTCCAGCCCAACTTCATTAAGAAAGCCTTATTAGCAGCCTTGAGCGATCGCATGCCCAATCCTCCCTCCGCCCTGGGCTTGCAACATGTATCCCAGTTGACCATTACCTTGCCTTTAGAATTCACGTCTCCCGTCCAAATGAAATTACGCATGACTTTTTCCATTTGTTTAAGCAGCGTGGCAGGCCATTTATATGAAAAAGAAAAGTTGATGCTGCTAACAAGCCAAGCAACTAGCTTAAAAATAGAAAAAATGATAAGCAAAACAAACCAACCCAACATGGTCAATGATGTATTGCTCTAGTGGTAAGGTTGAGGCAATGTTACCAAAGATGTCCTGGTGTTCGAGTCCCACCGCAACATGTGGGTTTATGTCCCTCCTTTGTGTGGGGTTAATGTCCACCACCGTGTTGGTTAATTTAAAAATAAAAAAACCAACCCAACATGGTCCAAAAATTGGGGCCTCTTTAAAACCTATCAAAGTAAAACCCATAGGGAAAAACCTTTGATAGAAAAAAGAGTACCCCAATAAAATTAAAAGTGCTGCTTACAAGCCAAGCAACTAGCTTAAAGAGTGGGGCCTCGTTAAAACCTATCAAAGTAAAACCCAGTAGAGAAAGCATTTGACAGTAAAAAGAGTACCCTATAAAAAGAAGAAAGCAAGAATCAACAAAGCTATGCAAAAGGATAGAAAATCTTGCCAATAGCTTCTTTGTGAAGCTCTGTAGAAATCGAATCTGGGATAATATGAGACCAGTCTAGATGAGTTTCCATCTTCGAAAGCTTATCGGCCACTCTATTCCCCTCCATGTAAATGTGCGAAACCACGAAATCCGTCTGAGACAGATAATAAAGGGTAAGCCACCATGAGCTTGTAGCTCAAGTGGTATCGCTAACCCGTTGTAAGGGTGTTGACCAGGGTTCGAACTCTGTATCTTTCAGTTTATTTTAAATTTATCCCCTCCCCTCCAACCACTACTCCTAGCTTATTAACAAAGATAATAAAGGATAATAATTGGACTCTAACCAAAGCTTATGCCATCCTCTCCCAAAAGCACGCTCAATTGCCATCATTGCTGCTATTAATCTGGATTCGAACACAAATCCAATACCAATTTTGTGAATAAAACAAACAGTGAAAAGCCCCCTACAATTACGAAAAACTCCCATAGACACACAACTCCTTGGAGCTCCATATGCACATCCACGAGTATTAACCTTAATCCAACCCGACAAAGGAGGATACCACTGAATGCTTTTGAGCCGTGGCAATGGCTTGGGACGTCCCCACCACCGAGCCATCCGAGGCGCAGCAAATCATACTCCAAACTAGACGTAACCACGATCCGATGTCAAGACTCAATGATAAACGCCATAATCAAAATAATAGCAGCGATTTTTGAGGCTTGACATCCTCAAAAATTCACTCGTTTCTAACGTGCCAAATAACCCAAATTGCCGAGATAAGAGAAGCCTTCCCAGGAAAAGAGATTTGCGGACTAAACCTCTGTTTTTTTTTAATAAATTCGAATATATATTAAAAAATGAAAAAGAGTATACCTGATCACAGGCTGATCAGGTAGCCAAAAGAAAGCCTGGTAATAATGTCAAAAACCAAACGAAATGGTCACAAGCCGACCAAATGGCTGAATGGTTGGGGCCTCGTTAAAACCTTCCAAGGTAAAACCCACCCTTGTGGGAAAAACCCTTGGAAGGAAAAAGAGTACCCCCAGGAAAGTAGGCGCCTAAAATGGGAAAAGAAACCAGAAGCGATGGCGCACTAAGTAACAAAACTATAGTTGGATTGGCCAACATAATCGTCAGTGAGGTAGTGGAGGAGCTCTGTGGGCGGGATGGCCCACCATGTGCCGCATTCCGTCTTCTTGCTCAGCATGTTTGCAACCCGATTGCCTTCCCAAAAATATGAGATACTACAAGATCAATACCTCGAGCGATGCGGGGTTTGGCGCCGGAACCGAGGTGGCGCCATGGGACCTCCATTGTTCTCTTCTCCAAGAGATTCACCACATACATTGAATCCGATTCAGCTTCAAACGTGTATCCCGAACCACAATGATGGACAAAGCATCCTCGAAAGAAACCTCTGATGGACGAGGAAGACTCCGGAAGACTGTCAGGAGGCAGCCCGCGCCCAAGCGCTGCCATCCATGTTAACCTTGATCCAACCCGGGAGGGGTTTATGCCACCTAACCTCCACAATCTTCGGAGCCTGTCTTGCCCGTCCAGGAACCCGCAGGCCGCACAAGATAAATAGATCTTGTTGATTGTTATTCATGCATCCCCGATCCAAAGATGATGATTCGACAATGAGAACCTGTAGTTGAATGATCGCCACCTCCAGTGTCCAGGATTTGTTGTTAAAAATGAGGTCGTTGTGGATATGCCATATAAGCCAGATGCAGGAAAGAATCGCCACACACCAAAGAAAAGCGACCAGTCACCAAATGAAAAAACATTAACTGCACAAGAAGCTCGTTGAAACTGTAAGTCTGAAGATGGTGAACTTGGAAAGCATGGAAAATCCAACTCCATAGATTTCCTGCAAAAGCACAATAGACAAATAAGTGATCAACCGATTCTTCCGATTCCCTACAAAGAACACAAACCGAAGGGCCAGTAAAACTTCTCCTAGCTCGTAGAGAATCCTGGACAGCTAGTCGGTTGTGTATGACCCTCCATGCTACCACCGATCTCCGTTCTGGGATATGTTGCGACCAAATCCAAGAACCCCATTTAACTGCCGAGCACTGATGGCGAATATGATCATACGCCCCCTTCGAGGTAACCAAACCATCCTCCGAGTTCAACCAAACACGTGTATCCCGGGACTCTAGTGCGATAGGGATGCGCACGATGGCCCGGACCAGCTCCAGATAGGCCTCCACGAAAGGGAGGGTAAAGTGCCAGGACCCATCGTAGAAGTAGTCAGAAATGCGCTGCTGAAATAAGTATCTATAGGCCTCTGGGATGCCAATTGCATCGACTATAGAGTACCCTAACCATTCAGACTAAACCTCTTGTTGAATAGCCCAAATGTGCAATTGGTAAAAATGTGATCAACTGATTCAGAATCTTCATAGCAAAAAGGGCACGCTGAAGGACCAAAGAATCCCCAAAGTTGTCTAACACATCCAGGCGATTATGAATGGATCTCCAGATAGTAGTAGATCTTTTTTCCGGAATGTGTGGAGCCCAATTAACTGTACTACACCTTTTTTGGAAATATCCCATGACCAAATAAAATTCTTGATAGCTTTCTCCATGGATTTAAGTAAAGTCATCGGCCATCGGTAAATAAGCATAGAGTGGACAAAAGAAATTCTTAGAAACATCCTAGGTCGTCTTCTCCGTTGCTCCCATGGCGAGCCTCCGTGGTATGGGCTTACTTCCAACTTTGCGCCACCCTCTCATCCCCGACAGAGAAACATCACCTTCATCAAAAGCGTCGCACCACCAAACCCTGACAACACACCAAACCCTAGACGGCATGTCGCATCCCCAACGTCACGTTGATCACATGCAATTTTCTGCTCCTTCCGAGAACCCAACGACAAATGACGGTCTCTTATTCCCGAAATTAATGACTTCGTATGCGACCCAGGTGGTTCTCACCATGTGGCTAAAGAAAGGGGCGGCGCCCACATCACCGCCAGCCTTCTTGCGCCTTTACCCCCATGGTCGCTAATGGCCATGGGGGTCGGCCCTCCCATGCTACCTTGGGGCCGCCACCACTCGCCCTCCGTAGTGGTCCCCTCCCAGGGGAGTGATGACCCCGGGCTACGCCTCCCATCCTCGAGCACTCCTCCCGCATGTCCACCAATGAATGCTTCTCACCTTCCTGGATGCTCTGCCACCATGGGCCATCCCAACTCGTCAACCCAACAACCTCCGGCTAGTATCATGGGTCATCAAGTTTATTCTTTTGCGCAGTGGTTTCGAAACCCCATCCGACAGACTCAACTTTCACACAAAGCTTGTATCAAACAAATGGATTCCACGACTCGGGCCCCGTGTAATTCCAATTTGTTTTCTACAATGGTCTCTCGGTAAAAATCGATCCCCAAACCAATTCGCAAAGGTGATTACTATTCCGTAACTATTGATGATAACATTTACCAAAGAATGTCTCGTTTGAATTTTCCTACTCATTAATTGGACGGGTTATTTTAGGAAAAGGTACCAAGCCATGGGCTACCATGCTTTTACAAAACGCTTATCTCAATTATGGGGTATCAAGAATGAATGGAAACTAATTCCCCTGGCAAGGGATTCTTTTGTGTCAAATTGTTTAATGCGCAGGATTGTTCTCGGGTCCAAAGAACGCACCAATTGGACGCTTAACCTGGTATTATCCGTTTATCTCCGTGGGTGCCTTCGACTTCAACCCTTACAAGGCTCGGTCTTGAGCTTGATGTTTAGGTGCGGATTTTTGAACTCGGCTGAATACTCGACCCCAATACAATCATGGGGATTGCCAAGGCTCTTGGGAACCCATTGCGGATTGATCGGCGTTCTTTAGATGATTCCTTGGCTATTTTGTTCGGGTTCGTGGATGTTGACCTCTCCAAACCTTTGGAGGAACATATTATGATTGAACGCACCGCAAATGCTCTTTTGTTTCCGTCACTTATGAAAAACTACCGGCATTTTGCTCGGCGTGCGGTGTTACGGGCCACTCTACGACTTCTTGTCGTTTTGACACGTGGGTAATACGAATAAGGATGGGCGTCGTCATCGCCCCAGGGGACGGCGGGGTGCCTCGACAACCGCAACAATTACGTCGGCGAGGGCGTTCCGGGGTTCGTAGAGTTTATCGTCTGTTCGGCGGACAAGGGCAAGGCCGTTGATGACTCAATGGGAAATACGGGTTCGACTACGCGCGCAGATCTTCCCCTCGCGCCATAGTCGCTTGCCTCCGTAAATCCATCTTGGTAACACCTTCGAAGCGCTTGGTTCGATTGAATCCCAGGATCGGCAAACCCACATGACTACACCGAGTATCCACCAGGGGGTCATCGCCCAAGGTCGATTTCGACGACAACCATTTCAAATTCCCGCAATTATGCCTATCACGATGCAAGATCCTTTGGGGAAGCCTATTCGTGCTCGAGTTGTGCCTTAGGACAGCTCTTTGGATTCAGCCAAAGATCGAATTCTCCAGAAAAAATTACGCTCGACCGACACCCCCGCTCATGACATTACTATTGAAACGGAAAGCTCAGAACCACACGAGATGAAATTCGCAGCATCCAAAAAATGGGCAGATTATGCGGATGACGTGGATCCTCCACAATCATCAGACTCGGTTATGCGCCACACGCTTGTTTTCACCGTGCGATCGTCACGGGCGACTCCCCCTCAACCGCCTCAATGAATTGCATCTTCCGGAACATCCGGGGGATCGGGAATGTTGCATCTCGCAATGTTCTTAAGGCTTTATGTCACAAGCATAAACCTTCCATTATGGCTATTTGTGAACCTAAGGTGGACTTTTCGACTATTTCCGACTCTTACTGGCAGAGCCTGGGTTTGACACTTGCGGGACAAAATTTTCGAGTTAATGGGCGGCCAGACATTTGGGTTCTTCATGACTCCACTATCACAATTCTTAATCAAGTCCGTCTTCTACCCAAAGTGTATTGTTTTCCATGTTCAATTTGGTTCTTTGATTTTTCATGTTGGATTTACTCATGGTTTGTATGATTACATTGCACGCCATGAGCTATGGTTGATTGCGGAATTTGGGTCCAGGCCGATCTATTGCTTGTTTGGGATTTCAATGCGGTTTTGGGGCACCATGAACGCTCGCGCAATGACACTCTTTCCCAAGCCTCGTGCCAGGACTTCAGGGATTTCATAGAGGACGAAAATTTGTTTGCGGTTCCGACGACGGGGAATTCATTTACTTGGTGCTCTCCACGGAGGTCTCTATCTTTTCTTCAGGCTAAGTTGGACAGAGCCCTGGATACTTGCCCTTTTTTCGCTCTTTGGAAGGAGGTCAAGGGCTTAGTTCTTCCTCACATTGGTTCCGATCATCACCCCATTTTGGTTACTTGCTCCTCGACCATTACTAGGGGTCTCGTCCCATTTCGTTTTCAGTGTATGTGGATTCACCACGATTCATTCCGAGATTTGGTTACAACTTCTTGGGGCTCTCCATGTGACACGCACAACCCTTTACTGCGAGTCATGTGGAAGCTCAAGCGGTTGCGATATGCTATTAAAGATTGGAACAGGGATGTGTTTGGGGATGTTAACCGCAGTGTGGACAGCCAGATGGAGCTCCTTTGTCAGATTCAGGCAGATATTGAGGTTGTGGGCTATACCTCCTCTCTCCGGGATAGAGAGCTGGACGTCCAGTTGAAGCTTTCGCAGATGTTGCGATCACAGTCGAATTCCTTAAGCAAAAGGCCCGAATCGCACTGGCTTAAGGATGGCGACCGAAACACAACATTTTTTCATCGGCGTAGTCAGATTCGTACTGGACGCACGGGGATTCAGGGACTTATGGTGGCAGGGAACTTCACTGATGATGCTACGGTCCTTGGGAATCATATTATTTCATTTTACGAGGAGCTCTTTGCGGAAAACGGGAGCTCCACCACGAATTTCTTGCTGGTCGACCAGGTACTCACTCCAATGGTTGGGGCGCGGGACAATGCTTCCCCTAATTGATCATTCTCTCGATTCGAAGTGCGGACAACGGTGTTTGATATGGATCCGCATAGCTCCCGGGGCCTGATGGGTTCAATGGGCTTTTTTACCGCCATTTTAAAGTCATATCTGTTGAGGTAATGGCGTTGTTCGCTATTTCTTTAACAATTCGTCTCTACCTCTGTATTGAATGCCACTTCATGGCGCTCATCCCTAAGACTAAGGATGCTAATGTCATTAAAAACTTCCGACCTATCGTCATGAGCAACTTCCTTTTCAAGATTATCACGAAAATATTGGCTACGCGCTTGGCTCTATTACTCGCTAACTTGTAGGTCCCAAGGGGTGTGAGTGTAAGGTTTAGAAGGGGGGGGGGGTTGAATAAACCTTACCAAATTTTTCGATTTAGTCCTTTTAAAAGTTCGAGTTGATACTACACACCGTGTCCTTAGAGGACAACCAATTTTAGTTAATCAAGAGTTAGTCACTCAACGGACTCGACCGAGTTGATAGAATAACTCAAATGTTAAGACCGAATTAGCTCAACTGTGGTTTGATTTCAGCGGAAGACTTAACACCCTTAATTATGGTTAAGCAGAGATATAAAGCTTGATTTAGTACTTAGAAATTATCTAATGGATAGCAAATATGTCAGCAGAATTAAGCAAATATGATGCAGGAATTAAAGTCTTTGAAATGTAAAAGACACGATAAGTTTTTATAGAGGTTCAAGATGGGGTAATTCTTCTACTCCTCTCTTCTCCAACTCCCGGAGGAATCCACTAGGTATTGATCAAGATACAAAGTGGTAATATCCCGGATACAAGTCTTGATCACACACTGACTTGGTCCTTTGGGACTCGATGAGACGCCTTGATCACTCGGTGGCTTCTCGTACGACTCGGCTTCTTCACAGGCAGCGCCTTGCTTGCTTTGCTACTACAGCCCACTTGCTCAAGCTCTTTGGATTTGATCACTAAGCCCTCCAAAAGCTCAAGACTTGGTTCAACCTTGAACCTTCCTACAATCCTTCGTGGAATGTAGACCCCTTGATTCTTCAAGAAATTTCCTCTTCAACTCGATTGAAGTTATCTTTCCTTCACAGAGTGTTGGATTGATGTTCTTCGTAGTGTAGGCTTGAGGATTGAGCGTTTAATAACTTGAGAATATTTCAGGTTACAAAATGTTTCTTTCTTGCTTGTATGGTCAAGGTAACCCATGTAATCTTCGTCACTTTTTCTCGAGTTATTCCTCGGCCTTTTATAGTGATCTTTCAAAAATCTGCCGTTGAAGAGATATGCTTATTTTTGAAAGTCACTTGTGGTTGTTGGCTTGTCTTGTTGCATCCTTGGAATTGCCATTTTCTCGTATGAATTGTTCTTGACTTTTCGAGTTCGACACGGTGTAGTGCTTCCCATTGGTTTATTCCTTTTGCACGCTTCGAGACGAGCACTTCGAGAAAGGTAGCATGGAGATATTACTTGTTTAAGTAATTCTCTTGATTTACGCAACGGATCTTTTTGATTATCTCGACTTGACCGCATTTCCTTGCTTTCCCCAGGTGACTTAGAGTCGGTTCCAATCATTGGATGACTCTTCCACTTTAACTTGAGACTTGGCTTTTCTTGAGTTGACTTGACCGATACTCCACTCACCGCATCTCACCGCTCCTTGATAGAGTTCCCGTCTTCTCTTCTTTGCCATACTCAATTGTGTCTCGCAGCGAGTCTTCCTTCTAGTCTCCAGTTGTCTTCTTGCATGTTTGGACATAGGCCGACTTAACTCACTTGACCAACCTATTTATTACAATGCGATTTACAACAAAATTGGGGTGCCAACTTCCTATTCTAAGTTTTACATGGCATTCATCAAAATCTAAACAATAAATTTCCCAACAATTTCCCCCTTTTTGATGATGCCAAAACTTAAAACATTCAAAATGTAAATAGCAAAGATACATACGAGATAGTGCATTCACATAGAATGTATGCGTAGAATCAATTCTTTTATTGATCATAACATTCTTGTTCTTTTACACAATCATTTTACAAGGTGTATCGGAGCAAACATTTATCTATACAAAAATAAAGAATTTACTTTTATTGCGGAAGACTTACATAGTATGTATTTACATGGTAAAATACATGAAGGGGTGGACAAAAGAACACTTCATCTCCTTCGCCCTCCTTCTTTCATCTTCCTCGATTCTGTCATCTTCTCGGTCTTCTTCTCTTTTTCTCATCTCCAAAGCCTTCTTCTTCTTTTCATATGCTTTCCGGGTAGCTTCATCTCTTCTTAATCTCTCTTGTCTTTCCTCCCATAGCTGAGTTTGTCTCTTATTTTCTTCTTGTATTCTTTTCGCATACTCAAGCATTGCTTTTAGCCACTTGCAAATTGGCTACTTGGTCAAGACCAAACCCAAGAGATCCCTCCTTTCTTGCCTGGATCTACGTGCTCAATGTTTTGGGCGAAGCCTAGGTCCAAACCTCTTCCTCCACCACTCGCTTCTTCCTCTTCCTCCGGCGTGTATTGTCTTGGTCTTCTTCTTCTTCCAAAGAGAGTGACCAAAGCAGAGTGATGCTTAGGTAGTCTCGCTTGCTGTCGCCTTCTTCACATAACGTGAGACCCTTTTCCCAAGACAAGTACCAAGCTTGAGCCATAGACATATTTGCAAAGTATCCTTCGGATGCGGCGTTTTAAATTCATCAACTGATCGTGGCTCGGTCCCGACATCCGAGATGGCATAAGTGTCTCTGTCTCTTTGGAATGCCTCCATGTTGTTTCAAGATGTTCATAACCCGGGCATCCATTCTTCCTTCCACTTCCTCCATCCCCGCTTCAATTGTCTTTCTCTTTTCACCATAGATATAGCGAGAATGTTGGAGTGGCGAGTCACGGGGAGTTTGTTTCGATAATATCACCGTGACAAGACCTTGTTGGGGTTTGTGCAATCATCAAGGTCACATCTTTCGATCCTTCCCCCTCAACGGACTTTCCTTTCTTTTGTTTTGACACTTCCTCGGTTGTCTTTCCCTTCACAAATGCTTCCTCCTTTTCGACGTTTTCTTTAGCGCTTTAAAGTATTCCTCTTCCCCCTTTTTGGCATCATCAAAGGAGAGAGGAACACACTGAAACATACGGCAAGTAGGAAGTCGAGCCTCGCGATAGTCGAGTTCTCTCGAGTCCGCACTGCGAGTATGCGGCACGAAATTCGGAGCGAGTAGCGTTGGACTCTGCTGAAATTAGCTTCATTTCAGCCATGAGAAGGCTGAATTTTCTATCCATATTTTCTTCCGGCGAGAGATCACTCTTATTTTGCTCACGCAGCGACTTTATCTCAAAGCGGTGTGAGCTTCATGCATGTGCTCAATGTGTTCTCTCAATTTCGTCTTTGCATCGGCATTCTCATTTCGCCATACCAACGACTTGTTGAACAATGTCCTGAAGTATCTAACTTGTTCCACACGCATTGTTTCTTCTTTGTTGCCACCATTCCCTTATCCTCGATTGTTATGCCTCTCAAGTCGTGAATATGGTTGGCATCTCTATTGTCCATCGCATGTCCATAGAGGCCTGGTGCCTCTCCATCCGTTCAATTTCAGCAAATAATGCTTTGAGCACCTCCCAAACTTCAATTTGTTTCTTCCGTTGCGGTGATGGCCACGCAACGTCAAGGTCATAGTCACCGAACGATGGTACCGACGGAATGATAGGAGCTGGTCAGTGGAGCGTGCGAGTTCGTTCTCGACTCTTGGGAGGTCGGGTACCTCCGGGAGAAAGGAAATGATTCTACAAAGGAATCATCACGACCAACCGGGATTTGTTCAATGATGAGAGGTGCGCGTGAAGTTCCTTTTGAGTCGAACCTGCTGCGGCTTGGAGAGCTGCGCAGTGGACTCTGTTTGGTGGGTCTGTTGTGAAGTGGACCCGACTTGCGAGCCTCATGCCTCAACAACCGTTGGTCTCTCACCAGGTTTCTCCAATTGAGTGGATGGTCCTCGGCCTTATCGAAGCGTCATCGGACGATGATGAGATTTCCATTGGTGGCTCATCATCAAAATTGAAAGTTTGACGAGTAGTCTTGAGATCGAGACTTGCTCGTCTTTGGGAACATCCTCACCGAGTCTTTTGGATCATCACGGGGATGACTCGGCTTCTTCGTCGCGCTTCGATCCCGAGAAAGGTTACATCGGGATTATCCTGGGAATCATGAAGCGCGCTTATCTCCTTTTTCGGATGAATCAATAATAGCGGAGGGATGTTCTCTACTTGACTTCTTTTTACCCCGGGAAGTCTCAACCTCCCGTGGGCCTTCATTACCTCCTGCAGTTTCAATCTGCAGCGAGGCCTGGACCTCCCTTTCGACGGTGTCACTGTCTTAGGGTCTTCTGTGGTGGCATCCATTGGAGTCTCAACCCCATGGATTGCACTTTCATCGCCAGTGTTAACTCCCAGGGCTGTTCCTTCCTCGTGCCTCGACCGCATCAGCGCATCATTAGCCTTCGAGCGGTTGGCACCTCACTGAGACAGTCTCAATCGTCCTGAGCTTCGTTGATGGCAACTTGCTGTTCGTTTTGTGTTTGTACTTTCTCCACTTTGCCTCCTAGATTCGTTGTGGAGTCATCTGCGGCATTCTCCGACCTTGCTGCGGTGGAGGAGTTTCCCCTTCACCAGGCGCACCAATGAGTGACTTGGAATGGGGTCACTCGTCTCCAAACTCCCGACTGTTTCTACTAAGTGTTCAGCCGTTGGGGCGGTGGTAAGACACCTTCATTAGGGGTTGGCTCAACTGGGGTCCCCACTAACCCGGTTCATCGCCATTTCCCTTAATTCCTTCTTCCGAGTGAGTTGGGAAGTGGTGGCGGAAACAACGGTGGCGATTTGCTGCACTACTCCCATTGGATCGATTTCCAGCTGTGTTTTGGAGGACTCTCCTGGTCCCTCCATCATACTTTTCTCATGAAGAATTCGGGATTCATGCATTGCTTGCTGCATTTGCAACTTTTCTGTGGTAGCAGCAGGGTCCCGATCCTCATCACTTTCGATAGAATGTCGAAGTGAGGATGTGTATGTTCTGTGGTGCCAGTGAGAGGGCGATGATCTGGCCTTCTCTCTTGCCTCAGCTTCCTCTCCGTCTCTCCTTCTCCTTATCCTTGAAGATCTGCAGGATATCCGTGCGATTTTCTTCATCCATCTTTGAGATCACGAGAGGTTAGTCCAAGGAAGTTCAGCATTCCTCTTCTTCTTCGATAAACTCAGGCCGTTGGAACTGTTCCTTGATCGACTCAATTTCCACTTCCTCCACTCACGCAGACGATTTTGGATGTCTGGGTAAGGTGGAGATAAGATCATCACATCACTATCATCTCTATCGCCTTCTTCTTGTGTCTCAAATTGCGAACTACAACCGTGTCTTGCTTGTCTCTGCTGACGCCTTGGCACAGAACTTAGTCAAGTTTCATCTATAATATCTGGACACTCTACTTCTCCAGCCTCTCCCAGATTCTGCTCGGTGAGTGGTCGACTCAGGGTTTCTCAAGCTCGGAGTGCTTGATGATTCTTCTTCGTCTCCTAGTTTGTACCAGAGGGATTTCTGGTTCAGAGAGAGTTTCTTCTGAGTCTTGGGCGGCGGGGGCCGGTGTTGGTGTTTTCTTCTGAGGAGCTGGCCGTCTTGGCTTATCAGATCTCCTCTTTTTGACGACCGGAGAAGGTATTTGAGATTCCTTCTCGACCGCCGTTTCTTTGGGCGTAGACGCGGTTGCGGGGGCGGACTGACTCGGCTGCAGGGGCGGAGGAGCAGTTTGACTTTCTTTGCTGCAGGAGCGGCATCTTCTTAGCAGCTGCAGGGGCAGCTTTCTTCTTTGGTGGAGAGGAAACAATCGGTATCTTCAGGGTCAGCTGATTCCCCCTCACTCGTGTCAGCTCTCTTGGCGTAGGCTCTCTTCTGTGCGCCAGAGAGGTTTGATCTGAACATCCTCTTGTTTACATGGAATGCCTTTCCATGTCTAAGAGGGACTCCTTTCACCTCCATCAGCCGGCCAATCACCAGGCCATATCCTAGGGATCCTCCAAATGTACCATCTTCCTTGAAGGATTTGTTCCCTACATTCTGGCATAGTCTGCTGTAGACAAACTCAGCCCAGTTTATTTTCCTTTCTTCAATGATCGCAAATGCCATTACGATCAACTTTGCTTTTGATTGGTCAAAGCCGCCAAATTTGATGTCTATGCATTTGGCAACTATGTCCAACAACTTGTGGTAATCCTCCTTCAAGGCCTTTCTTGTTCGCTGTGTAAACTATTTTATCAAGATAGTCGGGCTTGGCTATTTCCTTCCAAGCAAAGAACAGGTTTACATCAGCCGTTGATTTCGATGCTCCTTCCGTCGGTAGTGAGCGTGTTCACCAAATCCTTGGCGAGATGGTGAGCTTCTTTCCGTGAACAGATGACTTTATCCCTTCATCGTGAATCTTAGCGTTCACGTAGAACTGCGCGACCTCTTCCACATAGGTCATTGAGAACTCCATCGTCAGAAATGGTTTCGGCCGGATGTTTCGAGCTTTTTAGCGATTTTCTTTATGAGGGCGTCATCGGACCCCTGTTTCACCATGCCGTCGAAATCCACAAAGAGACCCTGTGTGGATTTGCTTTCCTAACTTGACAAAATCATAGGTTGATGCCATTTTTCAGATTTGACCGAAGAAAACTTAGAGGTTGATTTGAAGATAGATAGGGTTTTGAGAGAGTTTTGCCTTTGCTTCTGAGAGAAATGAACGGTTTTGGTAATATGAGATAGAGAAGAAAGAAAGCTTAAGTATGGTTTATGAAAGGACGTGCGGGTAGTTTTTGAAATGTGATCGAAATCAACGGCTTAGATTTTGCACGCCGATTTAGCATTTAATGTCTCGTATTTAATGCGGCAAAGATTTATATCCAATCATAAGCTTGGTGTGCGCTTTTGCCTCGTACACGTCATAATTATGCTTTTAATTCTTAAAAACATTCCCGCTTAGTAAAAACGATCAAGCGTTTTTGTCACTTTGCTCATAAATGACTCGACTTTTACCCTCACCGGTTTAACTCTTCTTCTCACAGTTCTCTTTGTGACTCAAATTTGTCACCACTTTGACCAGATATAATTGTCTTTACGATACGGTGATTTACTTAGGCCGATTTGTGAGTTCAAATCTTTTTCCCTTTTTGTGTTCCATTTCTTTTCTTTGATTCTTTCCGAGTGTTAGCTCAGCTCAATTAACCCTAACTCATGCTTGAGTTCTTCAAATCTTGACTCACATAATGGTTTTGTGAAGATGTCACCAATTGTTTATCGGTTGAGATATATTCCAAGATGATGTCCTTCTTTTCCACATGATCTCTTATGAAGTGATATCTCGACATCGATATGCTTTGTTCTTGAGTGCAACACAGATTTTGAGTGATTGCAATTGCACTTGTGTTATCACACATGATTGGAATTTCCTTTTCTTCAACTTCATAGTCTCTCACTTGTCTCATCCATAGGACTTGGGCACAACAATTTTGCCACAGCCTATGTATTCTCGCTTCACCAGAGGTGGCTATTGAATTTTGCTTCTTGCTAAACCAGAAATCAGCCCGTTTCCTAGCATTTGACATGTGCCGAGGTGCTTTTCTGTCAACTCGCATCCAAAGATAGTCGAGTCTGAATAGCCAATTAGTTTGAATCCACCTTCCTTTGGATACCATAGGCCAACTTCTTGGCTTCCTTTCAAGTATCTCAAGATTCTCTTAGGCTGCCATATGGCTCTCTTTTGGAGCAGATTGAAATCTTGCACATACACCTACAACAAAGGTGATGTCCGCCCGCTTCTTTGTGAGATAGAGCAATGATCCAATAAGTGCTCAGATCTTGTTTGATCTACAAGGCTTGCCATCCGCATCCATGTCCATTTTGATCGATGTATTCATTGGTATTTTCACGTAAGACTTCTCCTCCATACCAAATTTCTTCATTAAATCTCTCGGTGTATTTTGTTTGACTTATGAAGGTTCCATCCTTCATTGTTTCACTTGGAGTCCAAGGAAGAATGTCGGTTCTCCCATCATGCTCATTTCAAATTTACTTTGCATGAGGTTTGAGAATTTTTCACACATGACTCTTTGTTTGTGGATCCAAAAATGATGTCATCCATATATATTTGAACAAGCAACATACTCTTCTTGTCTTGAATTCTGAAAAGTGTTCTATCTACTTTTCCTTTTGTGAATCCATTCTCAGTTAGGAATTGTGACAAGGTATCATACCATGCTCTGGGTGCCTGTTTCAATCCATACAGAGCTTTCTTGAGTTTGTAAACCTTATCTCCAAGAGTCTTCTCGCTCAAATCCTCGGAGGTTGTTCAACATACACTTCTTCTTCCAATAAACCATTTAGGAATGCACTTTTTACATCCATCTGATATACAATGAAATTCTTGTGAGCTGCATAGGCAAGAAACATCCTTATAGCTTCCAATCTTGCTACAGGAGCAAATGTTTCATCAAAATCTATTCCTTCTTCTTGACAATATCCTTTGGCTACTAGTCTTGCTTTGTTTCTTACCACAGAACCTTCCTCGTTCATCTTGTTTCTGAACACCCATTTAGTACCAATAACGTTTTGATGGGTGGGTCTTTGAACTAATTCCCATACTTTATTTCTTTCAAACTGATTCAGCTCTTCTTGCATAGCTTGAATCCAATGTGTGTCATCCAATGCTTGTAACACATCTTTGGGCTCTATTTGCGAGATAAAGCATGTGAACATAGCTTCTTGTTGAGTTCTGGATCTTGTTTTGACACCTTCTCTTATATCTCCAATGACTAGTTCTCGTGGATGGTCTCTCGGCCATCTTACATCAGGTTGGAGTAAGTTAGCGGATTTAGTCGTCTTGCGGCTATGTTGCTTTGATCGCTCTCTCGTCATCACTTAGCCAGCAGATTTTCCAAATTTTTTGAGACTCAAATATCTCATCTTCATCTCGAGTTTATAATTCCAAATTTCCTTCAATATAGGGACTCTTCGCATGTTTGGTTGATTCAAAACTTATCACCGACTCTTCAATGTCTTCTCCATTTACATTTGGCTCATCAAACACCACATGAATGGATTCCTCTGCAACCATAGTCCTTTTGTTGAGTACTCAGTAGGCTTTGCTTTCGAGTTGAGTATCCCAAGAAGATACCTTCATCGCCTTTAGCATCGAAGGCCTTTAGATTGTCTTTGCCATTGTTGTGGATGAAGCATTTACATCCAAATATTTTAAAATATGCAACATTTGGTTTTCTTCCACCCAAATCTCATAGGAGTCTTTGTTAGCTGTCTGCTTATCATACATCTGTTTTGAGTGTAGCAAGTCGTGTTGATTGCTTCACCAAAATCTTTTTTGGTAACCCCGTCTTCGACTAACATGGTCCTTTAAGCCGCTTCTTTGAGAGTTCTATTCTTCTTTCTCAACTCCATTCTCATGGAGTCCTTTGCCGCAGATAATTCATGACCAATGGCATTTTCAATACAATATCGAGTTATTATCCCATTGACAAACTCGGTTCCTGCATCGATCTTATTTTGATAATGGTTTGGCTCTTTTCATTTTGAATTTTCTTCATTAATCGTGGCGCTTTACGTAGAGTTTCTTTCTTTTTACACATGAATATAGTCCATGTATATCTTGAGTAGTCATCTACTACCACCAAGGTGTATTTCTTTCCACTTATGCTAGCCGGTTCCATCACCAAATAGATCCATATGTAGCGGATGTAATATTCTTGTTGAAGATGGACATGTCTTTTCTTTGAATGAAGATTTGATTTGTTTTCCTTCCGACATGCATCACATATACTCTCCTTCTTGTATACTGAGTCCGGAAGTCCTTCCACAAGATTACTTCTTGCAAGCTTGTTAATCGTTTTGAAATTCAGGTGACTAAGCTTTTTGTGCCACACCAACTTGATTCAAATGTGCTCTTTGCTAATAGACAGTCTTGGGTGTAGCGGTTGACCAATCTACTACATACATGTTCTTTTGTCGCATCCTTGCAACACAACTTCATTCGATTCAAGATCCTTGATTTGGCATATACCCATGTTAAATCCAACATTATAGCCCTTTGTCACGAGTTGGTCGATGCTTAACAAGTTGAAGTTGAGTCCTTCAACATATGCAACATCTGTGATTTCTAATCCGTTCCTCTTGATGGATCCAATGCCTCTTATTTCACCGAGCTTCATTTCCTCCAAATATGACTTTTGCTCCTTTAATCGCTTTGAATTTTGACAGATTTTTCTTGTTTCTGTCATATGTCCGGAACAGCCACTATCCATGTACCAGGTTCCTTGGCACTCAATTTGTTCCTTGAACCTCGCAATCAAGGAAATTAAGTTTTAGGTACCCATATTTGTCCGGGTCCCGAGGGGTTAGGATTGTAAGATGATCCAACCAACTTATAGCCAAATGATTTGACTCTAAGGGGTTGCCATCTATCGCCATAATCATGATTAATCTTGGCAAATTGCTTGGGGATTTTAGGTTCATACAAATGTCTCTTTTGTCTCGTATGCCTGTATGTGTTTTAGCAATCGCCTTCTTTGGGTAATTGTGGTGTCTATGAGTGTAGTGCCTAGGTGCATATGTGTGCTTTGATGAAAGCTCTTATACTTTTGGAATGGCCTTTGCTGAGTTCTAGGCCTTTGCCATTTGGGCTTATATTCCATAAGTCTATTCTCGATAGTTCACATTATTCCAATCACTTGGCTTGGATATTTTCTACCATTCCCATCATATGTATTTCTTTTATAGATTTTCTCGGGGTTTTTGGTAGCTCTGTTTCTTCTTTACAGAGTATTTTCTGTTTGGAGTTTGCTTTGAGAGCTCGATGAATCTCTTCTCACCTGTCCTTTCAAATAAGACTCACTCAATCGGTTGTTTTCCTTTTCCTTTATAACCAAGGCCAGCTTTGCTTGTAATTGTGCTTTGGAGTGAATGTGTGCACCCTTTGAGTTTTGGATTTTTAGACTCTTCATTGCTTGAAGATCCTTTTTCCAAAATTACTTTTGGAGTTTGACATAGCACGAGGAATTAAATCCTAAGCCCTTGTCTTGTCTCCACATTCTCTTTGACTCATAATAAGATCATCCAATGATTTAGATGCCTTAGTGAATGAGGCAATCACATTTTTGAGGTCATTCTCCTCTTTTCTATGGCAACTATTTCTCGCTATTAGCTTAGCATTTTCACCTTTTTAAACTTTCATTCTCATCGACTATTTGACTTAGAGTACTCGGCTCCTTAGTCGGTTGAGTTTTGGCTCTTGAGTAGGTGTTTTCCTCATTTAATAGTGTGTGTGAGGATTTAATGTGTTCAAAATCTTTCATCATTTTGCCTAATGAATCATAAAGATCAATGGGTGATGAAGTGTGTGTGTCACGATCACTATCACTAGAATCGAGTTTGATGAGTTGGAGTGTACCTCATCTTCTTGGTCGGTTGATCTTGTTCCTTGGCCATCAAACGGATCGGGCTTCTTCTTCGAGTCACTTGAGTAGTCACCACTCACTACTCTCGACTCGGCTATGTCTTTTGACTCAAGATTTTCTCAGCCAACATTGCCTTTTTCTTTTCTTGTCTTCTTTCTCTCAAGACCTTTCTTTCTTCTTCATTCCCGTATTTGTTGACTACGAGGATATGGGCAATCAATGGCATAGTGACTGGTTGCCTACTGATTCAAAGATAGATATTCAACCTTTTGATCACTCTTTTCCATTCTTGGATTGTCACCCCTTTGATATTCAACTTTTTGATGATCTCGTTTCTCTTGGTTGGCCTATCTTCCCTTGACTTGGAGGGAGCCGAGTGTCTTCTCGGAAGATTCGCCCTTGCCTCTCTTGTAGTTCTTATTGAAGAACTTGTTGAACCTTTTAACCATCAGGGCTATTTCTTCCGGATCAATGACTTCTTTGACCTCGGCTCTCTTTCCATCCTTAACAATTAGAGCAAATTGTTTTGGGTACAAATTGCCTCTTTCCTCGATCTTTTCTTCTCACTCAAATTCGTAGGCTTTGAGATCCGAGAATAGTTCATGGTTGGAGGTCTTCGATAGGTCCATGGAATGTCTTAGTGCCATGACCTTCATTTCCCATTCACCGGGAGACTTTTTAGGATCTTCATACACATTTCTTCGTGTATATTCCTTTCCAAGTGCGATAGCTCGTTGGTGATTTCTACGTGAACCGAGCATCCGGTTGATCCAGGTTTTCTCCTGCGATCATTTTGAAATTCTCAAATTTTTGTACAGCACCGATAATTTATTTTCTTTGATTTGCTCGAGCCTTCACAAATCACCGTTAGTTTGTCCTGCATTTCCTTAGCCGTTTTGCATGATTTGACTTTATTGAACATGGCTTTGTCCAAGGTTTTGTAAAGGATGTCCTTGGCTACATTGTCCAGGTTGTATCTTTTTCTCGTCATCATTTGTCCATTCGCTTCTTGGTTTTTCAACCATAGCTGGTCTAGGGCAACATCCTCTTCACCTTCAAATTTCTTGACTCTTCTTACATTGTGTTCACCTTTAAGATTTGCGGTGGCCCATCCTCTATCACTATCCACATTTCATCATGTAATGCTGATAGGTGAGCTTGCATACGAATTTTCCAATCATCAAATTCTTCAATTGTGAACATGGGAATACGTGTCAAATTTGCTTCCATGATAATAAATTTTAATGATAAAAGGAGTTTTGAAAATTTAAGTACTAAAGCACTTTGAAAAGTTTGGAGATCTAGTTCAAGAACTGCCGGAAGGCTCAATGAACCAACCGCTCCGATACCACTTGTAGGTCCCAAGGGGTGTGAGTGTAAGGTTTAGAAGGGGGGGTTGAATAAACCTTACCAAATTTTTCGATTTAGTCCTTTTAAAAGTTCAGAGTTGATACTACACAGCTGTGTCCTCAGAGGACAACCAATTTTAGTTAATTAGTAGAGTTAGTCACTCAACGACTGACGAGCCGTTGATAGAATAACTCAAATTGTTAAGACCGAATTAGCTCAACCGTGGTTTGATTTCAGCCAAGACTTAACACCCTTAATTATGGTTAAGCGAGAGATATAAAGCTTGATTTAGTACTTAGAAATTATCTAATGGATAGCAAATATGTCAGAAATTAAGCAAATATGATGCGAGAATTAAAGTCTGAAATGTAAAAGACACGATAAGTTTTTATAGAGGTTCAAGATGGGGTAATTCTTCTACTCCTCTTTCTCCAACTCCCGGAGGAATCCACTAGGTATTGATCAAGATACAAAGTGGTAACATCCAGGATACAAGTCTTGATCACACAAATGACTTGATCCTTTGGGACTCGATGCGAGACGCCTTGATCACTCACCAAGGCTTCTCGTACGACTCGAACTTCTTCACAGGCAATGCCTTGCTACTACACCCACTTGCTCAAGCTCTTTGGATTTAATCACTAAGCCCTCCAAAAGCTCAAGACTTGGTTCAACCTTGAACCTTCCTACAATCCTTCGTGGAATGTAGACCCCTTGATTCTTCAGTAATTTCCTCTTCAACTGATTGAAGTTATCTTTCCTTCACAGGTGAGTGTTGGATTGATGTTCTTCGTAGTGTAGGCTTGAGGATTGAGCATTTAATAACTTGAGAATATTTCAGGTTACAAAATGTTTCTTTCTTGATTGTATGGTCAAGGTAACCTATGTAATCTTCGTCACTTTTTCTCGAGTTATTCATCAGCCTTTTATAGTGATCTTTCAAAAATCAAGTTGAAGAGATAGGCTTATTTTTGAAAGTCACTTGTGGTTGTTGGCTTGTCTTGTTGCAGTCCTTGGAATTGCCATTTCCTCGTATGAATTGTTCTTGACTTTTCGTAGTTCGACATGGTGTAGTGCTTCCCATTGGTTTATTCCTTTTGCACGCTTCGAGACCGAGCACTTCGAGAAAGGTAGCATGGAGATATTACTTGTTTAAGTAATTCTCTTGATTTACTCGTGCAACGGATCTTTTTCGATTATCTCGACTTGACCGCATTTCCTTGCTTTCCCCCCAGGTGACTTAGAGTCGCCTTCCAATCATCGGATGACTCTTCTCACTTCAACTTGAGACTTGGCTTTTCTTGAGTTGACTTGATCGATACTCCACTCACCGCATCTCACCGCTCCTTCATAGAGAGTTCCCGTCTTCTCTTCTTTGCCATACTCATTGTCTCGCAATGAGTCTTCCTTCTAGTCTCCGGTTGTCTTCTTGCATGTTTGGGCATAGCCGACTTAACTCACTTGACCAGCCCTATTTATTACAATGCGTTTACAACAAAAATTGGGGTGCCAACTTCCTATTCTAAGTTTTACATGGCATTCATCAAAATCTAAACAATAAATTTCCCAACATAACTATTTATCCCGACTCAGTTTGGTTTTCCCGGGTAGACAAATTCATGAGTGTATTGCCATGGTATCCAAGGGTTTAATGTCTTACAGGGGACGCACTGATTCGAATATGATCCTGAAAATAGATATTCGTAAGGCATTCGACACATTGAGATGGGATTTTTACTTTATGTCTTGCGGCGTTTGGATTCTCCGAGACGTTCGTGTGTTGGGTGGAGGTGGTTCTTCTGATCGTCGTAATATCAGTCTTTGTTGAATGGGGCGCCTGTTGGTTATTTTGCCTGTTCAGGGGTCGGACAAGGGGATCCTTTATCACCCCTATTGTTTTGTATTGCGGAGGAGGTCTTGGGTCGGTTTATCACATCGGCCGATGGATCGTCCAGTAATCTGCCTTCACGGTGCCAAGGAGTATCATCTTCCCAAAGATCCATTCTTTATGCGGATGATATCGTCATCATGTGCGGGCGTCTTCTTCCAATGCCCGGCCTTGCTTGATTCTTACTCACTATGCAGATATCTCGGTCAAGTGTTCAAATCGAAATCCAAGGCTTATTTTGGGGCGCAGTTTCGCATTATGTACGTGGGAGGGTGAAACATATTTTGGGGATTCATCCAGGGACATTCCCCACCATCTACTTGGGCGCTCCAATTTTCATGGAGCCCCAAAGGTCGCGGATTCTGATCCATTTTTGACAAGATAATCCTTAAGTTCCGATGATGGAAAGGCTCGTCCCTTTCCCTCGCCGGTAGGGTTTGCCTTGTTAACTCGGTGATAACCAGCTTTTTTCGTGCACTCCATGGTGATTTACAAATGGCCCTCGCCACGCTAAAATAAATGGAAAAAGCCATGCGTAATTTCATCGGACGGAGATGTGAATTCTAAAGGAAAGGTAGTGGTCAATTGGGATACATCTTTGCACGCCCGGGCGGAGGGAGGATTGGGCGTGCGATCGCTCAAGGCTGCTAAAAGGTTTTCTTAATGAAATTGGGCTGGAAGGTTCGAACTCGGACTCGTTGGTTTTCAAGACCCTCGGACAACGGTACTTTACTAGAAATGGGGACATCCGGAGGTCCTTCCTTCCTTCTTCTATTTGGCCTCCGGGATTAAACCCTGTATTTACATTGCGTGGATGATTCTCGTTGGATACCAGCGCCAATTCCGGGTAGGTATTATTTTGGATTGATAATTGGTTGGGATATTCCATTCTTGTGAATTGGCATTCCGAGGATTATAGGTATTTATTCCAAAGCGTATCTCTAATTACTTTTATGAAGGATCTTGCACTTCACCCTCCCCTTTGTGGAGGCTTATTTGGAGCTGGTTCGAGCTATTGTGCGTGTCCCAATTGCGCCTACATCTCGGGATACTCGTGTTTGGATGAACTCTGAGGATGGTTCAGTTACCTCGAAGACGGCTTATAAATTCTTACGCCCTCAGCGCCCGACAGTTAGATGGGGTTCTTGGATTTGGTCCCAGCATATCCCGTAATGAGCTGATTTTTCACAACAAAATCTGGACTCCGGAGGCGGCTCTCATTCGCCTACAGGTACTCATTGTTGAATCAGCATCTTTGGACCGGGGATGCATGAATAACGATCAGCATGACCTCTTCATCCTGCGTATGGTTTAAGAGTCCCCGGACGAGTTAGACGTGCTCCGAGGATTGTGGAGGTCCAATGGCAAAAACCCCTCCCAGGTTGGATCAAGGTTAACACGGATGGCAGCGCTTTAGGGGCGCCGGGCAATCTTATAGCATCCGGTGTCTTTCGAAATTGTAGAGGATTCTTTCGCGGATGCTTTGTCCATCGTTGTGGTTAAGGGTACGATTCGGCGGAATTGGTTGCGGCAATGTGGGCGATTCATTATGCATTTGTAAAAGGATGGACGAAACTTTGGATGGAATTGGATTCGAAGTATGTGGTGAACCTCTCGGAGAAGAGAACGATGGAGGTCCCATGGCGCCACCTCGGATATTGGCGCCAAACCTTGCATTTACTCGGTGGCATTGATCTTGTAGTCTCTCATATCTTTCACGAAGGCAATCGGGTGGCGTATATGCCGAGCAAGAAGACGGAGAGGGCGTCACGGTGGGCGTCCCGCCTACGACTGCTTCAATACATCACGGATGATTATGTTGGCCAATCCACTTATAGGTTTGTTAATTAATGCGCCATCGTTGCTGTGTTTCTTCTTAGGCGCCTTATGTTTTCTGGGGGGTACTCTTTTTCCTTCCAAGGGTTTTTCCCACAAGGGTGGGTTTTACCTTGGAAGGTTTTAACGAGGCCCCAACCATTCAGCCATTTGGTCGGCTTGTGACCACTGCGTACTTTGGTTGTTGACTTTATTTCCAGGCTTTCATTTGGTTACCTGATCTGCATGTGATCAGGATTACTCTCTTTTCATTTTTATATATATTCGTGATTATTCAAAAAAAGAACTAGTGATAACAGAATTCACTGAGTATCTGCGTCCAACCATGGACAATGATGTATCTTTCCGCCTTTTAAATTTAGACAAAATTTTATCTTGTAAAGGCTGGAAGCACCTTATTTTAGGAGCTCCCTTAAAAAGCAGTGCGCCTAAATATGAAACGGGAAAGAGCCTCTTGAAGCAATATCATTCTTCAAATTTTGTAACCCCATAGAAACTCTTGGTATTTTACAAATGGTTTGCACATATACATATTCTAATCATATTTGACCCAAAACTTTTGAGTAATATTCTTATAAAATCGTAACATGTCATTTCTACGTTATGGAACCTTAGAGACAACTATCTCAATAACTGGTTCATACTTTTTTTATTCTATGAAAATTCATCCAAATGTAAATATCCTTCTATTACCTTTAGATAATATAAAACCTCAAACACATTTATTCTGTTGAGATCATTCTTATAAAACCATAACTTATGTTTCTACTATTGGAAACCTTAGTTTATAAAATCTTATAGACAAGTTATAAAATCTTTGGGTCTCTAAATTGTAGCACAAAATAAATCCATTCAACTTATAGAAATATACATATGCCTAAAAATGCATCAATATGACTAACTCAAATTCATCAATATCCTTATGACCTTAAGTTGCCCAAATATAGTCTCTTTTGGTATCAAATACGTATAATTTTCAGAGTCACACCTTCAAACCATTAGATACACCCGAATAAAAAGAGACAGTATGATCATCACCTAAAATGTAGCCATGCAATTTCTTGTAACTTATAATCGTATCAATCTTCTAAAAGATTTGTCAAAAATCTATTTAAATATCCTCAAAAGATTTTTTTACATCGATCATAATCTATTTTTATTCGTGTCCCAAATACTCATTATTTAATTGGATAGAGCACCCAAAATATCAATTATAAATTTCTTATCATTTCCTTGAGTTTAACCTTAATTATCCTCCACTCGACAATATCTTGTCTCATAAAACGACATAAATCACGAGTCTTATAAAATAGATCATTTTAATGATACCAATAGTCGTGTGGTTAATATTTATAAATCTTTTGGCAACAAAGTTCACCAATAGTAGCAATTATATTATATCCTACATGGTCGATACCTTGCTAAGTGCTTCAACATCTATTGTTTATGTCTATTGCTCAACATCACTTTCAAAGACAAAATGCTACTCCTCTCTTGCTCACTCAGATCCAATATTCCTAAAATATTGACTCGATCTTTACCCTCTCAACAATTAATCTCATAATCAATGTTTATATCTACATATCAGTGTGACTAAGGAGCCTGTGGGTTATGGGCCCAATAATTCTTTGAGACACTTAGTAACTGTTACTATAGTATAACCTGGTGAGACTACGGTCCATAGGTTGTACATTCTCCATATATATTGTATTCCACCATACAACACTAATTCTGCCCTCAAATATTTTCCTAATTGTGTATGCCTAATAGGAAATCTAAACCATAAGGAAAAATAAATTCTAAAAGCTTCTAAGGTTATAGTCAAATCTTGATTACAGGGTTATAATCCATCGTCAAGATTATGCTCATGAAAGTTCACGACTTTTTTTAAAAAATATTACAAGCTAAATTCTAATGAAAGTTCTTTCAAAATAATGTTGAATGCATAAATCATATTTGAATCGCATCAAATCTTAAATACTTTATATCATGATTCATTCATAAAAACTTGTCGTGTTGATGCGATCAGAACATTTTAAATCCATTCATAACATAACTCATGCTTCATTAGTAGAAAAGCCTTTAAATCATGCATTACCTTGAATAGGTGCGGGGCTTCGACACAAGTACGAATCTCCCTTCATAATATCATTTTCCTTTTTTTAAATCTTTTTTTCGCAAGTCTAGGAAGGAAGCGGACTGCTCGATACTATCTGACGCCCGAACCCGCTAGGCTCGGAACATCACTAAACCTTACTTTTCTATTATTAAAAATAATTGATAGTCCACACTTTAATAAAAAGGGGAGACACGTTGCTTGTTGTCGCTCAACTCCAACCGCCATATTCCTTGGCCTTGTAATAAAAAGCATAATAAACGTGGCATGAATACAAAAAAATTCAGTGGGAACACCGCAATCGCTTATAACCAATTGTCACATGCATACGCTTCATAAGAACCATACATTCATTGTTGACCAGACCCACTCGGAGAGACGGTTCATTAGCTAGCATTAATCCCGAAGGATTCATTTGGATTACCCGAAGGTGATACGGATTGTACGAAGGACCCATTGAATATATCGATTCAAGAACCCAACGTATACAAGTAGGCAGCGGATATTCCAGATCGATGATCTAGTTTGATCTTACCTAGAGCTTTATAACCTTGACCCGATGGCTATATGATCAGCCAAGAACCTTGGTATGATGAACACCACAAGATATTGCTCAAGTATCTTGATAAGTTCTTAAACAATTGAAAACTCTACAAAGAGAATTTCAACTCACAAAGGTAAATGCCAATTTCAATATATCAATCAATTGTCCATTCTTACATGGGCTGCCATGCTTTTATAGTTACAATATGATGCTTCAATGTTAATCCCGAATTGGCTTTTCATGGGATTTGAAGAGACATTCTTGACCCCTTTTTCTAGTCTTACAACATAGAAAATGACTCCCCCATGTGAAGAGACACTCTAGACCACCTTTACTAGACTTGGAAAATGATTACTAGACTAGACAACCTTTCTAGACTTGGAAAATGACTACTAGACTTACTTTATTGAATAATCATACTTGATTAACTTAACTAAGACACTTTGACTAACAAAATGCTGAAAATTGACCATTTTAAGCAAAATGAAACATCACTCCTCTTGGGCTTGAGGTGTTGGACGAAAATCATGGCCCATAAACTCCAAATTAAGTCTTCAATTCAGTTCCATGATTGAGCCCAACTTATTAGATGCATACTGGCCCAACAACTTGAATAACATTCATTACTTGGCCTTGTATTGAGCTCCCTTGCACATTTTCTTTAATTTCAGCAACAAGAGTCATCAAAGCTTGCTTAATTTGTTTAGCTCTTGCTCTCGTGATTGGCCCTCCATGAATCATCATCGGTTCTTTATTTCCTTGAGTTGTAACTGCGGGATGACCTTCATCATTCCCTTCTTCTTCGAAAGGATTCGTCCTCGAATCTGATTCTGCATTAAAAGGAGATAGATCAGACACATTAAAAGTAGCACTCACATTGTACTCACCTGGAAGATCAATCTTGTAGGCATTGTCATTGATCTTTGCAATCACTTGAAATGGCCCATCACCCCTAGGTTGTAGCTTGGACTTTCGCTTTGTTGGAAACCTTTCTTTTCTCAAATGCAGCCACACCCAATCTCCTGGTTCAAATATTACTTGCTTTCGACCCTTGTTGGCTTGTTTAACATATCGCTCGGTTTGCTTCTCAATATTAAGTTTCACCTTTTCATGCAACTTCTTTACCAATTCTGCCTTAGCTTTTCCATCAAGACTTGCTTGCTCTTCTTCAACAGGATAGGAACAAGATCAAGTGGACTCAATGGATTAAATCCATAAACAACTTCAAAAGGAGTAAAGTTAGTAGCGAGAATGCACACTCCTATTATATGCAAACTCAACAAATGGCAAACAATCTTCCCAATTCTTTAAGTTCTTTTGAATCAAAGTTCAAGTAGTTGAGACAAATTTCTATTTACTACTTCAGTTTGCCCATCGGTTTGTGGGTGGCAAGTAGTAGAAAATAGAAGTTTAGTTCCCAATTTGCTCCATAACACACGCCAAAAGTGACTTAAAAATTTTGTATCTCTATCACTCACAATTGTTCTTGGAACTCCATGCAAACGCACAATTTCTCTAAAGAACAAATCAGCAACATGAGTAGCATCATCACTTTTATGACAAGGAATGAAATGTGCCATTTTAGAAAATCTATCAACAACCACAAACACAGAATCTCTACCCTTACTTGTTCTAGGTAAACCCAAAATAAAGTCCATAGATATGTCCACCCAAGGTTCATTTGGAATAGGTAAAGGTTTATACATTCCATGAGGTTGTGATTTTGATTTAGCATGTTTACAAGTTATGCACTTTTCACAAATTCTCTCAACATCAACACGCATACAAGGCCAAAAGAAATGATCACGTAGGACTTCCAAGGTTTTATGCACACCAAAGTGTCCCATTAAACCTCCCCATGTGCTTCTCTAACAAGTAACTCTCGAATAGAACATTTAGGGATGCAAAGTTTGTTTTCACGAAATAAGTATCCTTCATGTTTATAGAACTTTCCAAATGCAGCATGCTCACAAGCTTTATAAATAGAAGAGAAATCAGAATCATTGTCATACATTTCCTTTATTGACTCAAAACCAAGAAGCTTAGAACCCAATGTAGTGATTAAGGCATGCCTCCGAGATAATGCATCAGCTACAATGTTTTCTTTCCCCTTTTATATTTAATCACATAAGGAAATGATTCAATGAACTCCACCCATTTGATATGTCGCTTGTTCAACTTACCTTGGCCCTTGAGATATTTTAAAGACTCATGATCAGTATGAATTACAAACTCCTTTGGCCACAAGTAGTGCTGCCAAGTCTCCAATGCTCTCACCAAAGCATAGAGCTCTTTATCATACGTCGGATAGTTCAATTGTGCTCCTTTCAACTTCTCGCTAAAGTAAGCAATTGGTCTTCCCTCCTGCATCAAAACAGCACCTACACCCACTCCGGATGCATCACATTCAAGCTCAAATGATTTATCAAAATTAGGTAATGCAAGAATAGGTGCGAGTAGTTAGTTTTTCTTTAAGGAGTTCAAATGCATGTTGCTGTTTTTCTCCCCAATGAAAACCAACTTCCTTTTTGATTATTTCATTCAATGGTGCAGCAATGGTGCTAAAATTCTTTACAAACTTCCTATAGAAACTTGCAAGACCATGAAAACTTCTCACTTCAGAATGCTTTTAGGAATTGGCCAATCTAAAATAGCATTGACTTTTTTCCTTTTCCATTTCAATTCCATTAGCACTTACTACAAATCCAAGAAAAACAACTTTGTCCATGCAAAAAGAACACTTTTTCAGATTAGCATGCAAAGACTCTCTTCTTAAAGTGTTTAACACTTCACGCACATGATCAAGATGTTCCTCTAAGGTTTTGCTATAGATAAGGATGTCATCAAAATAAACTACAACAAACTTGCCGATAAACTTACGCAAAACATGGTTCATTAATCTCATGAAAGTGCTTGGAGCATTAGTTAAACCAAAAGGCATTACTAACCACTCATATAAACCATACTTTGTTTTAAAGGCGTTTTCCATTCATCACCTTCTTTAATTCGAATTTGATGATATCCACTCTTTAAATCAATTTTAGTGAAGACTACAGCACCATGTAATTCATCAAGCATATCATCTAACCTAGGAATAGGATAGCGATACTTTACAGTGATTTTGTTGATGGCACGACAATCTGTACACATTCTCCACGCTCCATCTTTTTTTGGTACCACGATCACCGTACAAAGACAAGGACTCATGCTTTCTCTAATTTTACCCTTTGTCAACAACTCCTCCACTTGCATTTGAATTTCTTTTGTCTCTTCCGGGTTGGCTCTATATGCTGGTCGGTTTGGAAGCACCGCTCCGGGGATGAAATCAATTTGATGTTCAATTCCTCTTAGTGGTGGCAATCCATTTGGCTCTTCTTCCGGAAAGACATCATTATATTCCCGCAAAAGAGAAATAAAAGAACTTGGCAAAGATGGTGTTAGCTCATTAGTGTTCAAATAGGACTCCTTAAACACCATTACTAACACACTCTTTTCTTCAACTAATGCCCGTTTTAACTCACTTGCTTTTGCATAGAAATTCAGCCTTTTTTTGCCCTCTACCTTTTCTCCCTCATTCACACTCAATTCACTCCTCTTATCATTATCTCCACTCTTTTTTTCACTCGAATTTTGCCCCTCTTCCTTACTCTTTCTTTTTTTCTCGGCCTCTCGTATTTTTCTTGCTTGGGACATTTTGATTTGATCTTCTTGCACTTGTTGTGGAGTCAAAGAAACAAGCTGGATATTTTTATTACGATGTTTGAGTGTGCATCGATTAAGAAAACCATCATACGTCACCCTTCTATCGAATTGCCATGGTCTCCCCAATAGAATATGGCTAGCATGCATTGGTACCACATCACATAGAACATCATCCTTGTAATTGCCAATTGAAAATGATACCAAAACTTGCTTAGTCACACGAATTTCTCCACAATCATTAAGCCATTGCAGCTTGTATGGATTGGGGTGCTTCGTGGTAGCTAAATTCAGTTTTTCCACCATTTCACAACTAGCAACATTAGCACAACTCCCTCCATCAACAATTAACATGCACACCTTACCTTGAACTAAACACCTCGTGGGAAGATGTTCTCCTTTGTTGTTCAGCTTTCTTCCATCTTTGTTTGCATGTTTAGAGCTCTTCTAACAACCAAAAGCTCTCCATGTTCGGGTATGGTCTCTTCAAGTTGTTCCTCTTCATGTTCACTTTCAGATTCTATCTCTCCATTATCCTTCATGATCATCACTCTCTTGTTTGGACATTGAGATGCAATATGTCCAAACCCTTGACAACGAAAACATTTGATATCTCGATTTCGAGAATTGGAGTTGAGACCCTTTCCTTATCAACCTCATTGTACTTGGTTTTGAGCGCCTCAGTTTGAGTTTTAGAGGTTGTTCCAACACTTGCTTTCAACATTCCTTCTTTCATCTTGTTGGAAGACTGAAAATTTGATACGTAACTCTTTTGAAATGAACCCTTCTTCTTGAGTTGCCTTTCCACCTTTATGGATGTATGCACCATGTCTTCAAGCTCCACATAGTGTTGTAATTCCACTATGTTAGCAATCTCCTATTCAGCCCGCTTAGGAATCTTGCCATGGTAGCCTCCCTATCTTCATCAATATTGGCCCTAATCATTGAAATCTCCATCTCCTTGTAATACTCATCCACTGATCTACTACCTTGAGTCATTGTTTGGAGTTTTTGATACAAGTCACGAAAATAATGAGATGGTACAAATCTCCTACGCATGGTTGTCTTCATTTCAGCCCAAGTAGTGATCGATCTTTCTCCGTAACGCCTTCGATTTGTGGTTAATTGATCCCACCAAACTAATGCATAGTCGGTGAACTCAATTGCAGCAAGCTTTACCTTCTTTTCCTCGGAGTAATTGTGGCATTCGAAAATAAGATCCACCTTTCTCTCCCACTCCAAATAAGCTTCGGGATCACTTCTTCCATGGAATGCAGGGATATTCAATTTGATGTTCCCTAAATCCCGATCAACTTCATTATTTTGCCTTCTCCCACCTCGTCTATTTCCATGGTGTTGCAGCTCCATTTCTTCTTCCTCCTCAGATTCCCACTCCTCATTACGTCTCCATTGATTTGGTTGAGGAATCTCACGCCTCCTAGCTGTTGGTTGTTCAAGCCTCTCCAAACGATCCGTTATATTTTCAAGAATTGCTGTAAATCTTGCAAATTGTTGTTGCATAGCCTCAATAGTGAAATCTTTTTCTCCAACCTTGCTGCCCGAAGTATCCTCCATGATATATTCCTCACAAAACACTCGTGTATCACTCAAGACGATTCACTCAATTGGCTTTTACCTCCCCTCTAATGATCTCACCACTCAATGCCTTTTACCACTCAAATTCTCATATGTAGGCTCAATAAGAATAAGAACAAATCAAGACAAGCAATTCCAAGTCACGTTCAACAAATGATATGCCCGTACAAAAAGAACAATAAGTATTTTTTCTAAGAAACAAGATACAATTTTCTTTTGGTGGTGGAGTTTTTAGGTTCCAACAACAAGATTTCTTTTTTTTTTGTATGTACTTCTCAAGATTGAATGGAGAAGGAATTCAGATTTTTTTTTTTTTTGTTTTTTTTTTTTCGTTTTTTTTTTTTCTTTTTTTTTTTTTTTTTTGAAACTAGAAGATAGAATATGGATAATGATAGGAAATCAGATCAATACCAGATTGCTCTGATACCAAACTGATACGGATTGTACGAAGGACCCATTGAATATATCGATTCAAGAACCCAACGTATACAAGTAGGCAGCGGATATTCCAGATCGATGATCTAGTTTGATCTTACCTAGAGCTTTATAACCTTGACCCGATGGCTATATGATCAGCCAAGAACCTTGGTATGATGAACACCACAAGATATTGCTCAAGTATCTTGATAAGTTCTTAAACAATTGAAAACTCTACAAAGAGAATTTCAACTCACAAAGGTAAATGCCAATTTCAATATATCAATCAATTGTCCATTCTTACATGGGCTGCCATGCTTTTATAGTTACAATATGATGCTTCAATGTTAATCCCGAATTGGCTTTTCATGGGATTTGAAGAGACATTCTTGACCCCTTTTTCTAGTCTTACAACATAGAAAATGACTCCCCATGTGAAGAGACACTCTAGACCACCTTTACTAGACTTGGAAAATGATTACTAGACTAGACAACCTTTCTAGACTTGGAAAATGACTACTAGACTTACTTTATTGAATAATCATACTTGATTAACTTAACTAAGACACTTTGACTAACAAAATGCTGAAAATTGACCATTTTAAGCAAAATGAAACATCACTCCTCTTGGGCTTGAGGTGTTGGACGAAAATCATGGCCCATAAACTCCAAATTAAGTCTTCAATTCAGTTCCATGATTGAGCCCAACTTATTAGATGCATACTGCCCAACAACTTGAATAACATTCATTACTTGGCCTTGTATTGAGCTCCTTGCACATTTTCTTTAATTTCAGCAACAAGAGTCATCAAAGCTTGCTTAATTTGTTTAGCTCTTGCTCTCGTGATTGGCCCTCCATGAATCATCATCGGTTCTTTATTTCCTTGAGTTGTAATCGCGGATGACCTTCATCAAAGGTGAATCCCATTGGTTCATTATTTAACTTCCCGAAGGAGAGTCCATTCATTTGTTCAAATAAACGACACATGGAACAACAATGATTATAACAGTACGACATACTTACGGATTAGAGTTACCCCACCTTTATCCGATATTTTGAAAATGAGAATGTCAATGACGTTGAAAATTCTTGCGATATCGCTACGTGAGCCCTCTTATTGATCCAACTCTGTCGCTTCCCTATTTCCCTTCCCCTAACCTTTTCCTTTCTTTTGTTTCCATCTATATTGCTATTTATGTTCTATATTTTGTCTTCTGTTTAAAGCTGAACTTCAGCTCTATTTATAGAGCAAATTTGCTGCCTCGAACTAACCTTTAATTGAATGACTTAATTGGTTGCATGAGGTGTAAATCATGGCAGCTTTTCATGTGTGCTTTCTAGATATTAGATTAGTGTTTTATATATATATATATATATATATATATATATATATAAATATATATATATATATATATGTGTGTGTGTGTGTAATTCATCTCATCACACACAAAGTAACTTTTAAGGTAAAGGATCATATATTTATATGTAGATATGCATTTGCCGAATGAGTGTACTAGTGTTATGTAAGTTTAGTAATTTATTTAAGAATTTCTCAATTGCTTTTCATAAGAAATTAACCTTCTAGTACCTAGTTTTTCTCTTCTCCATATCGTTGATATCATTTCATTAAACAGAAACATTCATCATAGTTTATTCCTTTTAATTAATAAAGTAATCAGACAATGTCATTTTAATATTAAATAGTGTTCTAGTATTTTGGTCAAATGAGTAGTTTGAGATTCGGGGTATTACAGTTTACACCAACCAGTATACTCTTGTTCATAACCAAAAGCATTTTGTACTTGTGCCTTTGACTCCGAAAGAAATTTATGAGGATCAAATAAAATCAAGGGCAGGAGAGGCCAAAGAAAAAGAAAGTTCGGCTAGTAAGAAGAAAAATCAAAATAAAGCCGAGAAAAAGGAGAGCTTGAGGGAAAACAAGAGTGAGGGTCCGACTAAGGATAGAAGTGAGGCTCGAGAGATAACCGGGAACAAGGAGAGTAACATTAATGAGAGGGCCGAAAAACAAAAGGGGGGGACGAATGGCCTTGAGGTAAGAAACGAGAGAACAATAAATTTAATTGCAAAATGAGTGATCTTAGGCAAGCCACAATGAGTGGTTGTTCGATGATACTCTTGGTTTACAAGGGCACTTATTTATCTACTTGTGATCTTAACCCCGATTTGCCCGGTTCTGTTTGTCTTTGTTGCAAGATCTCGAGGATGTGTTCCCGCAGGCGAGATGCTTGGGGATGAATTACCACCTATTCGGGGATTGAGCACTAGATTGACTTCATTCTAGGGCGTCTCTACCGAATCGACCGACGTCAGTCCAAGTAGGAGGAGACCAAGGAATTGCTGCGGCACCCGATATTACTAGTTCCAAAGAAACACGGTTCATGGAGGATGTGTGTGGATTGTCGAATGTACCGACACCCCATACCTCGCTTGGATGATATGTTAGACGAGCTTCATGTGTCTAGCATCTTTTCCAAGATAGATTTAAAGAACGGATATCGTCAGGTTTGGATGTGGGAAAGAGATGAGTGGAAAACGGCTTTTAAAACCAAGCATGGTTTGTATGAGTGGTTAGTTATGCCGTTTGGGCTAACTAATGCACCAAGCACATTTATGAGATTGATGATACATGTTTTGAGGGATTTTATTGGAAAGTTCATCGTGGTCTACTTTGATGATATCCTCATTTGTAGTAAATCATTGTACGAACACTTAAATCACTTGCGGGCCATATTAGAAGTGTTGAGGAAAGAGCAACTATATGCAAATATCAAGAAGTGCACATTTTGTTCCGAGCAATTGATATTCTTGGGATTTGCAGTGAGCTCAAGGGGAATCACTGTGGACAATGAGAAAATTAAGGCTATTCAGGATTGGCCTAAGCCAACATCGGCCGATCAAGTCAAGAGCTTCCATGGGCTTGCAAGTTTTTATCGGAGGTTTGTACGAGATTTTTGCACTATAGCAGCATCGTTGATGGAGACCATTAAAATGAGTGTTGCATTTCAATGGGGTGAAGCCCAAGACAAGGCATTCGAGTTGCCTAAAGAAAGGTTAACACATGCACCTTTACTATCATTGCCGGATTTCACCAAGGTTTTCGAGATTGAGTGTGATGCATCGGGAGTTGGGATTGCAGCCGTATTGCAAGAGGGGCAGCCGAGTGCATTCTTTAGCGAGAAATTGAGCGGGGCAGCCTTGAACTATCCGACGTACAATAAGGAGTTGTATGCTTTAGTTCGGGCCTTGAAAACGTGGTAGCATTATTTATGGCTGAAGGAATTCATAATTCATACTAATCACGAGTCATTAAAGTATCTGAAGGGGCAACAATAATTGAGCAAGCAACACGCGTGCTGGCTTGAGTTCATCCAGACATTTCATTACGCCATCCGGTACAAGCAAGGTAAGTCTAATGTTGTAGAGACGCACTATCTCGAGGTACACTCTTATCCTCGTTTCTTTAGATGCTAAAATTCTTGGGTTTGAACATATTAAAGAGATGTACTTGCATGATCTTGATTTTGCTGAGTCGTCTATTGATACCACGAGGTGCCGAGAGCCCCACAAACCCATACCCTTAGACAGCCTTAGCCACCCAAGAGGTTAAGAAAGCATGACACCACCATGAGATTTATCGCACCATAGCCTAAGCGGCACACCTTGCTCGGACGGCTTTGCAAAACCTCATAGGAAGGTCATTCATTCAAAACTTCAAAGAATTCTTAAGCTCACGTATGGATTGAGTGGACTTTGCATTATGCCGTACTTCAATCATGTTTCGATGTACACGATCCTCAAAGAGGCAAGTCAGAGCATACTTGATGAAGAAGATCGAAGAATTTGAAAGATAATTGATGATTAGCTAACAGGTTTTTGAAGAGATATAAGAGAGATTTAGAAACTCATATTTTGTAAAAAGTAGATTTTATTCTGATTTCCGTCTTAGTTTTCCATACAATCAAGAGGTCTTTATATAGGCCGCATGTACAAAATAAAGAAGTGACACGTGTCCCTATTACAAGACATCTCTGCTAGACACGTGTTACCTTCTTAGACCTTCTTCATGAGAACCCGACATGTGTCTACTAACAAGACACCTATCATATACATGTCACCCGCATGGACACATTAAACAGAAAGGCGATCGTTTCCACTAAAAGGACACTTACAACAACAAGATGACATGTGTCCCATAAAAAGGACCCTTACAACACCAAGCTGACACGTGTCCCATAAAAGGACACTTACAACAACAAACTGACACATGTTACATTACAAGGATAAGAAACGACATGTGTCCAACAAAAGGACACTTACAACCATAAACCGACATGTGTCCACTAGAAGGACACATATTATTACAAAACCGACACGTGTCCATTATAAGGACACCTATACAAATGATGACATCATCCTTCCGTCATGGATTGTAGTAGTAGTCGTAGTATTCCTTTGACCAAGGTTCTATCCAAAACAATCCAAAGCCATCCCAATAAATGTCTTCATCTTCAACAAGCCACGGGTCTTGGGAATCTAGCTCGAACATCTGAGTATTTGTGTCACCTTCTTGGTTATCTTCTCGTTGGTGACTTGACTCGGTTCATCAATACATGGATTAATCACTAGTGATGTATATATAGGTTCCTATATCTAGGTGGGTTTGGTGGAATCTTGTTAAGAACCAGGAGATGCATGCATAACTCATTAACCTCGTTTCTGCTGGCGGTGATTGAAAGATACAGGGTTCGAACCCTGGTTAACACCCTTATAAAGGGTTACTGATACCACTTGAGCTACAAGCTAGTGGTAACCAAAAGCATTTTGTACTTGTGCCTTTGACTCCGAAAGAAATTTATGAGGATCAAATAAAATCAAGGGTAGGAGAGGCAAAAGAAAAAGAAAGTTCGACTAGTAAGAAGAAAAATCAAAATAAAGCCGAGAAAAAGGAGAGCTTGAGGGAAAACAAGAGTGAGGGTCCGACTAAGGGTAGAAGTGAGGCTCGAGAGATAGCCGGGAACAAGAAGAGTAACATTAATGAGGACCGAAAAATAAAAGAGGGGGACGAATGGCCTTGAGGTAAGAAACGAGAGAACAATAAATTTAATTGCAAAATGAGTGATCTTAGGAAAGCCACAATGAGTGGTTGTTCGATGATACTCTTGGTTTACAAGGGCACTTATTTATCTACAACGGCTTAACCCGAACCCCCGATTTGCCTGTATTGTCTTTGTTGCAAGATCTCGAGGATGTGTTCCCAGGCACGAGATGCCGGATGAATTACCACCTATTCGGGGATTGAGCACTAGATTGACTTCATTCTAGGGCGTCTCTACCGAATCGACCGACGTGACAGTCCAAGTAGGAGGAGACCAAGGAATTGCGGTGGCAAGTTGATGAATTAGTGAGTAAGAAACTCATTCGGGAGAGCATGAGTCCGTGTGCGATCCCGATATTACTAGTTCCAAAGAAAGACGGTTCATGGAGGATGTGTGTGGATTGTCGAAAAGTACCGACACCCCATACCTCGCTTGAATGATATGTTAGACGAGCTTCATGGGTCTAGCATCTTTTCCAAGATAGATTTAAGGAACGGATATCGTCGGGGTTTGGATGCGGGAAAGAGATGAGTGGAAAGCGGCTTTTAAAACCAAGCATGGTTTGTATGAGTGGTTAGTTATGTCGTTTGGGCTAACTAATGCACCAAGCACATTTATGAGATTGATGATCCATGTTTTGAGGGATTTTATTGGAAAGTTCATCGTGGTCCGCTTTGATGATATCCTCATCTGTAGTAAATCATTGTATGCGAACACTTAAATCACTTGCGGGCCATATTAGAAGTGTTGAGGAAAGAGAAACTATATGCAAATATCAAGAAGTGCACATTTTGTTCCGAGCAATTGATATTCTTGGTATTTGCAAAAGAGCACTTTTGGACAATGAGAAAATTAAGGCTATTCGGGATTGGCCTAAGCCAACATCGGCCAATCAAGTCAGTAGCTTCCATGGGCTTGCGAGTTTTTATCGGAGGTTCGTGATTTGATTTTAGCACTATAGCGGCATCGTTGATGGAGACCATTAAAATGAGTGTTGCGTTTCAATGGGGTGAAGCCCAAGACAAGGCATTCGAGTTGCCTAAAGAAAGGTTAACACATGCACCTTTACTATCATTGACCAAGGTTTTCGAGATCGAGTGTGATGCATCGGGAGTTGGGATTGCAAAAATGTATTGATGCAAGAGGGGCAGCCGAATACTATCCGACGTCACGATAAGGAGTTGTATATTTTAGTTCGGGCCTTGAAAACGTGGCAGCATTATTTATGGCTGAAGGAATTAGTAATTCATACTAATCACGAGTCATTAAAGTTTTTGAAGGGCAACAATAATTGAACAAGCAACACGCGTGCTGGCTTGAGTTCATTCGACATTTCATTACGTCATCCGGTACAAGCAAGGTAAGTCTAATGTTGTTGCGAGACGCACTATCTCGCAGGTACACTCTTATCCATACTTTAGATGCTAAAATTCTTGGGTTTGAACATATTAAAGAGATGTACTTGCATGATCTTGATTTTGCTGAGTCGTTTGTTGATACCACGAGGTGCCGAGAGCCCCACAAACCCATACCCTTAGGCAGCCTTAGCCACTCCAAGAGGTTAAGAAAGCATGACACCACCATGAGATTTCTGCACCATAGCCTAAGCGGCACACCTTGCCGGACGGCTTTTACGGCAAAGCCTCATAGGAAGGTCATTCATTCAAAACTTCAAAGAATTCTTAACCGCGTATGGGTTGAGGGGACCGTGCATTATGCCAGGTACTTCAATCATGTTTCGATGTACAGGATCCTCAAAGAGGCAAGTACATAGCATACTTCATGAAGAAGATCGAAGAATTTGAAAGATAATTCTTTGATTAGCTAACGAGGCTTTTGAAGAGATATAAGAGAGATTTAGAAACTCATATTTTGTAAAAAGGAGATTTTATTCTCGATTTCCGTCTTAGTTTTCCATACAATCAAGAGGTCTTTCTATAGGCCTCATGTACAAAAACAAAGAAGTGACATGTGTCCCTATTACAAGACATCTCTCGCTAGACACTTGTTACCTTCTTAGACCTTCTTCATGAGAACCCGACATGTGTCTACTAACAAGACACCTATCATGTACATGTCACCGCATGGACACATTAAACGAGAAAAGTCGACACGTTTCCACTAAAAGGACACTTACAACAACAAGATGACATGTGTCCCATAAAAGGACACTTACAACACCAAGCTAACACGTGCCCCTTAAAAGGACAATTACAACAACAAACCGACACATGTTACATTACAAGGATAAGAAATTGACGTGTCCAACAAAAGGACACTTACAACCATAAACCGACATGTGTCCGCTAGAAGGACACTTATTATTACAAATCGACACGTGTCCATTATAAGGACACCTATACAATCTTGACATCATCCTTCCGTCATGGATTGTAGTAGTAGTCGTAGTATTCCTTTGACCAAGGTTCTATCCAAAACAATCCAAAGCCGTCCCAATAAATGTCTTCATCTTCAACAAGCCACGGGTCTTGGAAATCTAGCTTGAACATCTGAGTATTTGTATCACCTTCTTGGTTATCTTCTCGTTGGTGACTTGACTCGGGTTCATCAATACATGGATTAATCACGAGTGATGTATATATAGGCTCGGTCTAGGTGGGTTTGGTGGAATCTTGTTAAGAACCAGGAGATGCATGCATAAATCATTAACCTCAGCCGCTGGCCGGTGATTGAATGATACAGGTTCGAACCCTAGTTAACACCCTTATAAAGGGTTACGATACCACTTGAGCTACAAGCTAGTGGTAACCAAAAGCATTTTGTACTTGTGCCTTTGACTCAAAGAAATTTATGAGGATCAAATAAAATCAAGGGTAGGAGAGGCAAAAGAAAAGAAAGTTCGGCTAGTAAGAAGAAAAATCAAAATAAAGCCGAGAAAAAGGAGAGCTTGAGGGAAAACAAGAGTGAGGGTCCGACTAAGGGTAGAAGTGAGGCTCAAGAGATAGTGGGAACAAGAAGAGTAACATTAATGAGGACCGAAAAATAAAAGAGGGGGACGAATGGCCTTGAGGTAAGAAACGAGAGAACAATAAATTTAATTGCAAAATGAGTGATCTTAGGAAAGCCACAATGAGTGGTTGTTCGATGATACTCTTGGTTTACAAGGGCACTTATTTATCTACTGTGATCTTAACCCGATTTGCCCGATTAAGTGTTTGTCTTTGTTGCAAGATCTCGAGGATGTGTTCCCCAGGAGATGCCGGGATGAATTACCACCTATTCGGGGATTGAGCACTAGATTGACTTCATTCTAGGGGCGTCTCTCCGAATCGACCGACGTCTGAGTCCAAGTAGGAGGAGACCAAGGAATTGCAAAGGCAAGTTGATGAATTAGTGAGTAAGAAACTCATTCGGGAGAGCATGAGTCCGTGTGCAGTCCCGATATTACTAGTTCCAAAGAAAGACGGTTCATGGAGGATGTGTGTGGATTGTCGAAAGTACCGACACCCCATACCTCGCTTGAATGATATGTTAGACGAGCTTCATGGGTCTAGCATCTTTTCCAAGATAGATTTAAGGAACGGATATCGTCAGGTTTGGATGCGGGAAAGAGATGAGTGGAAAGCGGCTTTTAAAACCAAGCATGGTTTGTATGAGTGGTTAGTTATGTCGTTTGGGCTAACTAATGCACCAAGCACATTTATGAGATTGATGATCCATGTTTTGAGGGATTTTATTGGAAAGTTCATCGTGGTCTGCTTTGATGATATCCTCATCTGTAGTAAATCATTGTACGAACACTTAAATCACTTGCGGGCCATATTAGAAGTGTTGAGGAAAGAGAAACTATATGCAAATATCAAGAAGTGCACATTTTGTTCCGAGCAATTGATATTCTTGGTATTTGCAAAGTGAGCACTGTGGACAATGAGAAAATTAAGGCTATTCGGGATTGGCCTAAGCCAACATCGGCCGATCAAGTCGAGCTTCCATGGGCTTGCGAGTTTTTATCGGAGGTTCGCACGAGATTTTAGCACTATAGCAAAGATCGTTGATGGAGACCATTAAAATGAGTGTTGCGTTTCAATGGGGTGAAGCCCAAGACAAGGCATTCGAGTTGCCTAAAGAAAGGTTAACACATGCACCTTTACTATCATTGACCAAGGTTTTCGAGATCGAGTGTGATGCATCGGGAGTTGGGATTGCAGCTGTATTTATGCAAGAGGGGCAGCCGAATACTATCCGACGTACGATAAGGAGTTGTATATTTTAGTTCGGGCCTTGAAAACGTGGCAGCATTATTTATGGCTGAAGGAATTAGTAATTCATACTAATCACGAGTCATTAAAGTTTTTGAAGGGGCAACAATAATTGAACAAGCAACACGCGTGCTGGCTTGAGTTCATTCAGACATTTCATTACGTCATCCGGTACAAGCAAGGTAAGTCTAATGTTGTTGCAGACGCACTATCTAAGAGGTACACTCTTATCTGTACTTTAGATGCTAAAATTCTTGGGTTTGAACATATTAAAGAGATGTACTTGCATGATCTTGATTTTGCTGAGTCGTTTGTTGATACCACGAGGTGCCGAGAGCCCCACAAACCCATACCCTTAGACAGCCTTAGCCACTCCAAGAGGTTAAGAAAGCATGACACCACCATGAGATTTCCTGCACCATAGCCTAAGCGGCACACCTTGCCTGGACGGCTTTCCGGCAAAGCCTCATAGGAAGGTCATTCATTCAAAACTTCAAAGAATTCTTAACCGCCGTATGGGTTGAGGGGACCGTGCATTATGCCAGTACTACTTCAATCATGTTTCTGATGTACAGGATCCTCAAAGAGGCAAGTACAGAGCATACTTCATGAAGAAGATCGAAGAATTTGAAAGATAATTGCTGATTAGCTAACAGGCTTTTGAAGAGATATAAGAGAGATTTAGAAACTCATATTTTGTAAAAAGGAGATTTTATTCGATTTCCGTCTTAGTTTTCCATACAATCAAGAGGTCTTTCTATAGGCTTCATGTACAAAACAAAGAAGTGACATGTGTCCCTATTACAAGACATCTCTGCTAGACACTTGTTACCTTCTTAGACCTTCTTCATGAGAACCCGACATGTGTCTACTAACAAGACACCTATCATGTACATGTCACCTGCATGGACACATTAAACAGAAAGCTGACACGTTTCCACTAAAAGGACACTTACAACAACAAGATGACATGTGTCCCATAAAAGGACACTTACAACACCAAGCTAACACGTGCCCCTTAAAAGGACAATTACAACAACAAACTGACACATGTTACATTACAAGGATAAGAAATTGACGTGTCCAACAAAAGGACACTTACAACCATAAACTGACATGTGTCCGCTAGAAGGACACTTATTATTACAAACTGACACGTGTCCATTATAAGGACACCTATACAGTGATGACATCATCCTTCCGTCATGGATTGTAGTAGTAGTCGTAGTATTCCTTTGACCAAGGTTCTATCCAAAACAATCCAAAGCCGTCCCAATAAATGTCTTCATCTTCAACAAGCCACGGGTCTTGGAAATCTAGCTTGAACATCTGAGTATTTGTGTCACCTTCTTGGTTATCTTCTCGTTGGTGACTTGACTCGGGTTCATCAATACATGGATTAATCACGAGTGATGTATATATAGGCTCCGGTCTAGGTGGGTTTGGTGGAATCTTGTTAAGAACCAGGAGATGCATGCATAAATCATTAACCTCAGGCTTTGGCCTGATTGAATGATATCTGAGGTTCGAACCCTAGTTAACACCCTTATAAAGGGTGTCTACGATACCACTTGAGCTACAAGCTAGTGGTAACCAAAAGCATTTTGTACTTGTGCCTTTGACTCAAAGAAATTTATGAGGATCAAATAAAATCAAGGGTAGGAGAGGCAAAAGAAAAAGAAAGTTCGGCTAGTAAGAAGAAAAATCAAAATAAAGCCGAGAAAAAGGAGAGCTTGAGGGAAAACAAGAGTGAGGGTCCGACTAAGGGTAGAAGTGAGGCTCAAGAGATAGCTGGGAACAAGAAGAGTAACATTAATGAGGACCGAAAAATAAAAGAGGGGGACGAATGGCCTTGAGGTAAGAAACGAGAGAACAATAAATTTAATTGCAAAATGAGTGATCTTAGGAAAGCCACAATGAGTGGTTGTTCGATGATACTCTTGGTTTACAAGGGCACTTATTTATCTACTGATCTTAACCCCGATTTGCCCGATTCGTGTTGTCTTTGTTGCAAGATCTCGAGGATGTGTTCCCAGGCGAGATGCCGGATGAATTACCACCTATTCGGGGATTGAGCACTAGATTGACTTCATTCTAGGGGCGTCTCTACCGAATCGACCGACGACAGGTCCAAGTAGGAGGAGACCAAGGAATTGCAGTGGCAAGTTGATGAATTAGTGAGTAAGAAACTCATTCGGGAGAGCATGAGTCCGTGTGCATCCCGATATTACTAGTTCCAAAGAAAGACGGTTCATGGAGGATGTGTGTGGATTGTCGAAATACCGACACCCCATACCTCGCTTGAATGATATGTTAGACGAGCTTCATGGGTCTAGCATCTTTTCCAAGATAGATTTAAGGAACGGATATCGTCAGGTTTGGATGCGGGAAAGAGATGAGTGGAAAGCGGCTTTTAAAACCAAGCATGGTTTGTATGAGTGGTTAGTTATGTCGTTTGGGCTAACTAATGCACCAAGCACATTTATGAGATTGATGATCCATGTTTTGAGGGATTTTATTGGAAAGTTCATCGTGGTCTGCTTTGATGATATCCTCATCTCGTAGTAAATCATTGTACGAACACTTAAATCACTTGCGGGCCATATTAGAAGTGTTGAGGAAAGAGAAACTATATGCAAATATCAAGAAGTGCACATTTTGTTCCGAGCAATTGATATTCTTGGTATTTGCAAAGTGAGCACTCGTGGACAATGAGAAAATTAAGGCTATTCAGATTGGCCTAAGCCAACATCGGCCATCAAGTCGTTAGCTTCCATGGGCTTGCGAGTTTTTATCGGAGGTTCGCATGCGAGATTTTAGCACTATAGCGGCATCGTTGATGGAGACCATTAAAATGAGTGTTGCGTTTCAATGGGGTGAAGCCCAAGACAAGGCATTCGAGTTGCCTAAAGAAAGGTTAACACATGCACCTTTACTATCATTGACCAAGGTTTTTCGAGATCGAGTGTGATGCATCGGGAGTTGGGATTGCAGCTGTATTGATGCAAGAGGGGCAGCCGAATACTATCCGACGTGCGATAAGGAGTTGTATATTTTAGTTCGGGCCTTGAAAAACGTGGCAGCATTATTTATGGCTGAAGGAATTAGTAATTCATACTAATCACGAGTCATTAAAGTTTTTGAAGGGGCAACAATAATTGAACAAGCAACACGCGTCTTTGGCTTGAGTTCATTCGGACATTTCATTACGTCATCCGGTACAAGCAAGGTAAGTCTAATGTTGTTGCAGACGCACTATCTAAGAGGTACACTCTTATCTGTACTTTAGATGCTAAAATTCTTGGGTTTGAACATATTAAAGAGATGTACTTGCATGATCTTGATTTTGCTGAGTCGTTTGTTGATACCACGAGGTGCCGAGAGCCCCACAAACCCATACCCTTAGGCAGCCTTAGCCACTCCAAGAGGTTAAGAAAGCATGACACCACCATGAGATTTCCTGCACCATAGCCTAAGCGGCACACCTTGCCTGGACGGCTTTCCGGCAAAGCCTCATAGGAAGGTCATTCATTCAAAACTTCAAAGAATTCTTAACCGCCGTATGGGTTGAGGGGACCGTGCATTATGCCAGGTACTTCAATCATGTTTCTAATGTACAGGATCCTCAAAGAGGCAAGTACAGAGCATACTTCATGAAGAAGATCGAAGAATTTGAAAGATAATTGCTGATTAGCTAACAGGCTTTTGAAGAGATATAAGAGAGATTAGAAACTCATATTTTGTAAAAGGAGATTTTATTCGATTTCCGTCTTAGTTTTCCATACAACTGAAGAGGTCTTTCTATAGGCCTCATGTACAAAACAAAGAAGTGACATGTGTCCCTATTACAAGACATCTCTGCTAGACACTTGTTACCTTCTTAGACCTTCTTCATGAGAACCCGACATGTGTCTACTAACAAGACACCTATCATGTACATGTCACCTGCATGGACACATTAAACAGAAAGCTGACACGTTTCCACTAAAAGGACACTTACAACAACAAGATGACATGTGTCCCATAAAAGGACACTTACAACACCAAGCTAACACGTGCCCCTTAAAAGGACAATTACAACAACAAACTGACACATGTTACATTACAAGGATAAGAAATTGACGTGTCCAACAAAAGGACACTTACAACCATAAATCGACATGTGTCCGCTAGAAGGACACTTATTATTACAAATCGACACGTGTCCATTATAAGGACACCTATACAAATCTGACATCATCCTTCCGTCATGGATTGTAGTAGTAGTCGTAGTATTCCTTTGACCAAGGTTCTATCCAAAACAATCCAAAGCCGTCCCAATAAATGTCTTCATCTTCAACAAGCCACGGGTCTTGGAAATCTAGCTTGAACATCTGAGTATTTGTGTCACCTTCTTGGTTATCTTCTCGTTGGTGACTTGACTCGGGTTCATCAATACATGGATTAATCACGAGTGATGTATATATAGGCTCCGGTCTAGGTGGGTTTGGTGGAATCTTGTTAAGAACCAGGAGATGCATGCATAAATCATTAACCTCAGGCTGCTGGCCGGTGATTGAATGATACAGGGTTCGAACCCTAGTTAACACCCTTATAAAGGGTTACAGATACCACTTGAGCTACAAGCTAGTGGTAACCAAAAGCATTTTGTACTTGTGCCTTTGACTCCGAAAGAAATTTATGAGGATCAAATAAAATCAAGGGTAGGAGAGGCAAAAGAAAAAGAAAGTTCGGCTAGTAAGAAGAAAAATCAAAATAAAGCCGAGAAAAAGAGAGCTTGAGGGAAAACAAGAGTGAGGGTCCGACTAAGGGTAGAAGTGAGGCTCAAGAGATAGCAAGAACAAGAAGAGTAACATTAATGAGAGGGTCGAAAAACAAAAGGGGGGACGAATGGCCTTGAGGTAAGAAACGAGAGAACAATAAATTTAATTGCAAAATGAGTGATCTTAGGAAAGCCACAATGAGTGGTTGTTCGATGATACTCTTGGTTTACAAGGGCACTTATTTATCTACCCACGGACAGTCTAAACCCCAATTTGCCTAGTTCGTTTGTCTTTGTTGCGGGATCTCGAGGATGTGTTCCCAGGCACGAGATGCGGATGAATTACCACCTATTCGGGGGATTGAGCACCAGATTGACTTCATTTTTGGCCGTCTCTACCGAACCGACCGACGTAGTCCAAGTAGGAGGAGACCAAGGAATTGCTGAGGCAAGTTGATGAATTAGTGAGTAAGAAACTCATTCGGGAGAGTATGAGTCCGTGTGCAGTCCCGATATTACTAGTTCCAAAGAAAGACGGTTCATGGAGGATGTGTGTGGATTGTCGAAAGTACCGACACCCCATACCTCGCTTGAATGATATGTTAGACGAGCTTCATGGGTCTAGCATCTTTTCCAAGATAGATTTAAGGAACGGATATCGTCGGTTTTGATGCCGGGAAAGAGATGAGTGGAAAGCGGCTTTTAAAACCAAGCATAGTTTGTATGAGTGGTTAGTTATGCCGTTTGGGCTAACTAATGCACCAAGCACATTTATGAGATTGATGATCCATGTTTTGAGGGATTTTATTGGAAAGTTCATCGTGGTCTGCTTTGATGATATCCTCATCTGTAGTAAATCATTGTACGAACACTTAAATCACTTGCGGGCCATATTAGAAGTGTTGAGGAAAGAGCAACTATATGCAAATATCAAGAAGTGCACATTTTGTTCCGAGCAATTGATATTCTTGGGATTTGCAGTGAGCTCAAGAGGAATCACTGTGGACAATGAGAAAATTAAGGCTATTCAGGATTGGCCTAAGCCAACATCGGCCAGTCAAGTCATTAGCTTCCATGGGCTTACGAGTTTTTATCAGAGGTTCGTACGAGATTTTAGCACTATAGCAGCATCGTTGATGGAGACCATTAAAATGAGTGTTGCGTTTCAATGGGGTGAAGCCCTAGACAAGGCATTCGAGTTGCCTAAAGAAAGGTTAACACATACACCTTTACTATCATTGCCGGATTTCACCAAGGTTTTCGAGAGTGTGATGCATCCATCGGGAGTTGGGATTGCAGCTGTATTGATGTAAGAGGGGCAACCGAATGCATTCTTTAGCGAGAAATTGAGCGGGGCAGCCTTGAACTATCCGACGACGATAAGGAGTTGAATGCTTTAGTTCGGGCCTTGAAAACGTGGCAGCATTATTTATGGCTGAAGGAATTAAGTAATTCATACTAATCACGAGTCATTAAAGTTTACGAAAGGGGCAACAATAATTGAACAAGCAACACGCGTGCTGGCTTGAGTTCATCCAGACATTTCATTGCGTCATCCGGTACAAGCAAGGTAAGTCTAATGTTGTTGCAGACGCACTATCTCAGAGGTACACTCTTATCTATACTTTAGATGCTAAAATTCTTGGGTTTAAACATATTAAAGAGTTGTACTTGCATGATCTTGATTTTGCTGAGTCGTTTGTTGATACCACGAGGTGCCGGGAGCCCCACAAACCCATACCCTTAGACAGCCTTGGCCACTCCAAGAGGTTAAGAAAGCATGACACCACCATGAGATTTCCTACACCATAGCCTAAGCGGCACACCTTGCCTGGATGGCTTTCCGGCAAAACCTGATAGGAAGATCTATCATTCAAAACTTCAAAGAATTCTTAACCGCCGTATGGATTGAGGGGACCGTGCATTATGCCAGGTACTTCAATCATGTTTCTGATGTACAGGATCCTCAAAGAGGCAAGTACATAGCATACTTCATGAAGAAGATCGAAGAATTTGAAAGATAATTGCTGATTAGCTAACAGACTTTTGTCTATAAGAGAGATTTAGAAACTCATATTTTGTAAAAAGGAGATTTTATTATGATTCCCGTCTTAGTTTTCCATACAACTGAAGAGGTCTTTATATAGGCCTCATGTACAAAACAAAGAAGTGACACGTGTCCCTATTACAAGACATATCTGCTACACACGTGTTACCTTCTTAGACCTTCTTCATGAGAACCCGACATATGTCTACTAACAAGACACCTATCATGTACACGTCACTTGCATGGACACATTAAATAGAAAGCTGACACGTTTCCACTTAAAGGACACTTACAACAACAAGATGACATGTGTCCCATAAAAGGACACTTACAACACCAAGCTGACACGTGTCCCTTAAAAGGACACTTACAACAACAAACTGACACATGTTACATTACAACGATAAGAAACTGACATGTGTCCAACAAAAGGACACTTACAACCATAAACTGACATGTGTCCGCTAGAAGGACACTTATTATTACAAACTGACACATGTCCATTATAAGGACACCTATACAGTGCTGACATCATCCTTCCATCATGGATTGTAGTAGTAGTCGTAGTATTCCTTTGACCAAGGTTCTATCCAAAACAATCCAAAGTCGTCCCAATAAATGTCTTCATCTTCAACAAGCCATGGGTCTTGGGAATCTAGCTCGAACATCTGAGTATTTGTGTCACCTTCTTGGTTATCTTCTCGTTGGTGACTTGACTCGGGTTCATCAATACATGGATTAATCACTAGTGATGTATATATAGGTTCCGGTCTAGGTGGGTTTGGTGGAATCTTGTTAAGAACCAGGAGATGCATGCATAACTCATTAACCTCGTGGCTGCTTGGCCTAAGTGATTGAAAGATACAGGGTTCGAACCCTGGTTAACACCCTTATAAAGGGTTACTGATACCACTTGAGCTACAAGCTAGTGGTAACCAAAAGCATTTTGTACTTGTGCCTTTGACTCCGAAATAAATTTATGAGAATCAAATAAAATCAAGGGCAAGAGAGGCAAAAGAAAAAGAAAGTTCGGCTAGTAAGAAGAAAAATCAAAATAAAGCCGAGAAAAAGGAGAGCTTGAGGGAAAACAAGAGTGAGGGTCCGACTAAGGGTAGAAGTGAGGCTCGAGAGATAGCCGAAAAACAAAAGGGGGGACGAATGGCCTTGAGGTAAGAAACGAGAGAACAATAAATTTAATTGCAAAATGAGTGATCTTAGGAAAGCCACAATGAGTGGTTGTTCGATGATACTCTTGGTTTACAAGGGCACTTATTTATCTATTGACAGTCTTAACCCCGATTTGACTAGTTACTCAGTGTTGTCTTTGTTGCGGGATCTCGAGGATGTGTTCCCAGGCGAGATGCCGATGAATTACCACCTATTCGGGGATTGAGCACCAGATTGACTTCGTGCATTCTCGGGCATCTCTACCGAACCGACCGACGACAGTCCAAGTAGGAGGAGACCATGGAATTGTAGCGGCAAGTTGATGAATTAGTGAGTAAGAAACTCATTCGGGAGAGTATGAGTCCGCGTGCGATCCCGATATTACTAGTTCCAAAGAAAGACGGTTCATGGAGGATGTGTGTGGATTGTCGAAATACCGACACCCCATACCTCGCTTGAATGATATGTTAGACGAGCTTCATGGGTCTAGCATCTTTTCCAAGATAGATTTAAGGAACGGATATCGTCAGGTTTGGATGCGGGAAAGAGATGAGTGGAAAGCGGCTTTTAAAACCAAGCATGGTTTGTATGAGTGGTTAGTTATGCCGTTTGGGCTAACTAATGCACCAAGCACATTTATGAGATTGATGATCCATGTTTTGAGGGATTTTATTGGAAAGTTCATCGTGATGCTTTGATGATATCCTCATCCGTAGTAAATCATTGTACGAACACTTAAATCACTTGCGGGCCATATTAGAAGTGTTGAGGAAAGAGCAACTATATGCAAAACCTCATATTAGGAGTTGGGATTGCAGCTGTATTGATGCAAGAGGGGCAAATTTGAATGCATTCTTTAGCGAGAAATTGAGCGGGCAGCCTTGAACTATCCGTTTTAATGGGGTGACGTACGATAAATAGTTGTATGCTTTAGTTCGGGCCTTGAAAACGCGGCAGCATTATTTATGGCTGAAGGAATTCTAAAATTCATACTAATCACGAGTCATTAAATTATCTGAAGGGGCAACAATAATTGAACAAGCAACACGCGTGCTGGCTTGAGTTCATCCAGACATTTCATTACGTCATCTGGTACAAGCAAGGTAAGTCTAATGTTGTAGCAAACGCACTATCTCAGAGGTACACTCTTATCTGGTACTTTAGATGCTAAAATTCTTGGTTTGAACATATTAAAGAGTTGTACTTGCATGATCTTGATTTTGCTGAGTCGTTTGTTGATACCACGAGGTGCCGGGAGCCCCACAAACCCATACCCTTAGGCAGCCTTAGCCACTCCAAGAGGTTAAGAAAGCATGACACCACCATGAGATTTCCTGCACCATAGCCTAAGCGGCACACGTTGCCTGGACGGCTTTCCGGCAAAACCTCATAGGAAGGTCATTCATTCAAAACTTCAAAGAATTCTTAACCGCCGTATGGATTGAGGGGACCGTGCATTATGCCAGGTACTTCAATCATGTTTCTGATGTACAGGATCCTCAAAGAGGCAAGTACAGAGCATACTTCATGAAGAAGATCGAAGAATTTGAAAGATAATTGCTGATTAGCTAACAGGCTTTTGAAGAGATATAAGAGAGATTTAGAAACTCATATTTTGTAAAAAGGTGATTTTATTCTGATTTCCATCTTAATTTTCCATACAACTGAAGAGGTCTTTATATAGGCCTCATGTACGGATGGCGGCGCTTGATAGGGGCGCAATCTAATTGCATCCGGTGTCTTCCCGAGAATGTAGAGGAATCTTTCGCGGATGCTTTGTCCATCACTTTCAGGTTGACGCATTTGAAGCTCAATTGGTTGCAACAATGTGGGCGATTCATTACGCATTTGCAAAAGGATGGACGCAACTTTGGCTGGAATCGGATTCGATGTATGTGGTGAACCTGCTGGAGAAGAGAACGATGGAGGTCCCATGGCGCCATCTTAGCTATTGGCACCAAACCTTGCATCTGCTCGGTGGCATTGATCTTGTAGTCTATCATATCTTTCGCGAAGGCAATCGGGTGGCGATATGCTTGAGCAAGAAGACGGAGAGTGGCGCCCGGTGGGCGTCCCTCCCACGCATTCTTCACTACCTCACTAATGATTATGTTGGCCAATCCACCTATAGGTTTGTTACTTAATGCGCCACCGCTTCAAGTTTCTTTTTTAGGCGCCTTTTTTCCTGGGGGGTACTCTTTTTCCTTCCAAGGGTTTTTCCCATAAGGGTGGGTTTTACCTTGGAAGGTTTTAACGAGGCCCCAACCATTCAGCCATTTGGTCGGCTTGTGACCACTTCGTTTTGGTTGTTGACATTATTTTCAGTCTTTCTTTTGGTTACCTGATCTGCCTGTGATCAGGACTACTCTCTTTTCATTTTTTTATATATATATATTCGCACTTATTCAAAAAATATAGGCCTCATGTACAAAACAAAGAAGTGACATGTGTCCCTATTACAAGACATCTTTGCTAGACACGTGTTACCTTCTTAGACCTTCTTCATGAGAACCCGACATGTGTCTACTAACAAGACACCTATCATGTACACGTCACCTGCATGGACACAATAAACAGAAAGCTGACAGGTTTCCACTAAAAGGACACTTACAACAACAAGATGACATGTGTCCCATAAAAGGACACTTACAACACCTAGCTGACACGTGTCCCTTAAAAGGACACTTACAACAACAAACTGACACATGTTACATTACAAGGATAAGAAACTGAAATGTGTCCAACAAAAGGACACTTACAACCATAAACTGACATGTGTCCGCTAGAAGGACACTTATTATTACAAACTGACACGTGTCCATTATAAGGACACCTATACAGTGCTGACATCATCCTTCCGTCATGGATTGTAGTAGTAGTCGTAGTATTCCTTTGACCAAGGTTCTATCCAAAACAATCCAAAGCCGTCCCAATAAATGTCTTCATCTTCAACAAGCCACGGGTCTTGGGAATCTAGCTCGAACATCTGAGTGATGTTTATATTCTCTTGACTTGACTCGGGTTCATCAATACATGGATTAATCACGAGTGATGTATATATAGGCTCCGGTCTAGGTGGGTTTGGTGGAATCTTGTTAAGAACCACGAGATGCATGCATAACTCATTAACCTCAGGCTGCTGGCCGGTGATTGAAAGATACAGGGTTCGAACCCTGGTTAACACCCTTATAAAGGGTTACTGATACCACTTGAGCTACAAGCTAGTGGTAACCAAAAGCATTTTGTACTTGTGCCTTTGACTCCGAAAGAAATTTATGAGGATCAAATAAAATCAAGGGCAGGAGAGGCAAAAGAAAAAGAAAGTTCGGCTAGTAAGAAGAAAAATCAAAATAAAGCCGAGAAAAAGGAGAGCTTGAGGGAAAACAAGAGTGAGGGTCCGACTAAGGGTAGAAGTGAGGCTCTAGAGATAGCCGGGAACAAGGAGAGTAACATTTATGAGAGGGCCGAAAAACAAAAGGGGGGGACGAATGGACTTGAGGTAAGAAACGAGAGAACAATAAATTTAATTGCAAAATGAGTGATCTTAGGAAAGCCACAATGAGTGGTTCTTCGATGATACTCTTGGTCTACAAGGGCACTTATTTATCTACTGACAGTCTTAACCCCGATTTGCCTAGTTCTGTGTTGTCTTTGTTGTAGGATCTCGAGGATGTGTTCCCAGACGAGATGCCGGATGAATTACCACCTATTCGGGGGATTGAGCACCAAATTGACTTCATTCTGGGGGCATCTCTACCGAACCGACCGATGTATAGGTCCAAGTAGGAGTAGACCAAGGAATTGCAGCGGCAAGTTGATGAACTAGTGAGTAAGAAACTCATTCGGGAGAGTATGAGTCCTTGTGCAGTCCCGATATTACTAGTTCCAAAGAAAGATGGTTCATGGTGGATGTGTGTGGATTGTCGAAAGTACCGACACCCCATACCTCGCTTGAATGATATGTTAGACGAGCTTCATGGGTCTAGCATCTTTTCCAAGATAGATTTAAGGAACGGATATCGTCAGGTTTGGATGCGGGAAAGAGATGAGTGGAAAGCGGCTTTTAAAACCAAGCATGGTTTGTATGAGTGGTTAGTTATGCCATTTGGGCTAACTAATGCACCAAGCACATTTATGAGATTGATGATCCATGTTTTGAGGGATTTTATTGGAAAGTTCATCGTGGTATGCTTTGATGATATCCTCATCTGTAGTAAATCATTGTACGAACACTTAAATTACTTGCGGGCCATATTAGAAGTGTTGAGGAAAGAGCAACTATATGCAAATATCAAGAAGTGCACATTTTGTTCCGAGCAATTGATATTCTTGGGATTTGCAGTGAGCTCAAGGGGAATCACTGTGGACAATGAGAAAATTAAGGCTATTCAGGATTGGCCTAAGCCAACATCGGCCAGTCAAGTCAGTAGCTTCCATGGGCTTGCGAGTTTTTATCGGAGGTTCGTACGAGATTTTAGCACTATAGCAGCATCCTTGATGGATACCATTAAAATGAGTGTTGCGTTTTAATGGGGTGAAGCCCAAGACAAGGCATTCGAGTTGCCTAAAGAAAGGTTAACACATGCACCTTTACTATCATTGCCGGATTTCACCAAGGTTTTCGAGATCGAGTGTGATGCATCGGGAGTTGGGATTGCAGCTGTATTGATGCAAGAGGGGCAGCCGAATGCATTCTTTAGCGAGAAATTGAGCGGGGCAACCTTGAACTATCCGACGTACGATAAGGAGTTGTATGCTTTAGTTCGGGCCTTGAAAACGTGGCAGCATTATTTATGGCTGAAGGAATTCATAATTCATACTAATCACGAGTCATTAAATTATCTGAAGGGGCAACAATAATTGAACAAGCAACACGCGTGCTGGCTTGAGTTCATCCAGACATTTCATTACATCATCCGGTACAAGCAAGGTAAGTCTAATGTTGTAGCAGACGCACTATCTCAGAGGTACACTCTTATCTGTACTTTAGATGCTAAAATTCTTGGTTTGAACATATTAAAGAGTTGTACTTGCATGATCTTGATTTTGCTGAGTCGTTTGTTGATACCACGAGGTGCCGGGAGCCCCACAAACCCATACCCTTAGGCAGCCTTAGCCACTCCAAGAGGTTAAGAAAGCATGACACCACCATGAGATTTCCTGCACCATAGCCTAAGCGGCACACGTTGCCTGGACGGCTTTCCGGCAAAACCTCATAGGAAGGTCATTTATTCAAAACTTCAAAGAATTCTTAACCGCCGTATGGATTGAGGGGACCGTGCATTATGCCATGTACTTCAATCATGTTTCTGATGTACAGGATCCTCAAAGAGGCAAGTACAGAGCATACTTCATGAAGAAGATCGAAGAATTTGAAAGATAATTGTTGATTAGCTAACAGGCTTTTGAAGAGATATAAGAGAGATTTAGAAACTCATATTTTGTAAAAAGGAGATTTTATTCTGATTTCCGTCTTAATTTTCCATACAACTGAAGAGGTCTTTATATAGGCCTCATGTACTAATGGCAGCGCTTCAGGGGCGCCGGGCAATCTAATTGCATCCGGTGTCTTCCAGAATTGTAGAGGAATCTTTCGCGGATGCTTTGTCCATCACTGTGGTTCAGGGTACGCATTTGAAGCTCAATTGGTTGCAGCAATGTGGGCGATTCATTACTCATTTGCAAAAGGATGGACGCAACTTTGGCTGGAATCGGATTCGATGTATGTGGTGAACCTGCTGGAGAAGAGAACGATGGAGGTCCCATGGCGCCATATTAGCTATTGGCACCAAACCTTGCATCTGCTCGGTGGCATTGATCTTGTAGTCTATCATATCTTTCGCGAAGGCAATCGGGTGGCGGACATATGCCGAGCAAGAAGACGGAGAGTGGCGCTGGTGGGGCGTCCCGCCTGAGCATTCTTCACTACCTCACTAATGATTATGTTGGCCAATCCACCTATAGGTTTGTTACTTAATGCGCCACCGCTTCAAGTTTCTTTTTTAGGCGCCTTTTTTCCTGGGGGTACTCTTTTTCCTTCCAAGGGTTTTTCCCACAAGGGTGGGTTTTACCTTGGAAGGTTTTAACGAGGTCCCAACCATTCAGCCATTTGGTCGGCTTGTGACCACTTCGTTTTGGTTATTGACATTATTTTCATCTCTTTCTTTTGGTTACCCGATCCGCTGTGATCGACTACTCTCTTTTCATTTTTATATATATATATATATATATATATATATTCGCACTTATTCAAAAAATATAGGCCTCATGTACAAAACAAAGAAGTGACATGTGTCCCTATTACAAGACATCTCTGCTAGACACGTGTTACCTTCTTAGACCTTCTTCATGAGAACCCGACATGTGTCTACTAACAAGACACCTATCATGTACACGTCACCTGCATGGACACATTAAACAGAAAGCTGACAGGTTTCCACTAAAAGGACACTTACAACAACAAGATGACATGTGTCCCATAAAAGGACACTTACAACACCTAGCTGACACGTGTCCCTTAAAAGGACACTTACAACAACAAACTGACACATGTTACATTACAAGGATAAGAAACGGAAATGTGTCCAACAAAAGGACACTTACAACCATAAACTGACATGTGTCCGCTAGAAGGACACTTATTATTACAAACCGACACGTGTCCATTATAAGGACACCTATACATCTTGACATCATCCTTCCGTCATGGATTGTAGTAGTAGTCGTAGTATTCCTTTGACCAAGGTTCTATCCAAAACAATCCAAAGCCGTCCCAATAAATGTCTTCATCTTCAACAAGCCACGGGTCTTGGGAATCTAGCTCAAACATCCGAGTGATGTTTATATAGGCTTGACTCGGGTTCATCAATACATGGATTAATCACGAGTGATGTATATATAGGCTCCTATCTAGGTGGGTTTGGTGGAATCTTGTTAAGAACCACGAGATGCATGCATAACTCATTAACCTCAGTGTCTGGCGGTGATTGAAAGATACAGGTTCGAACCCTGGTTTTTTTTTAATAAATGCGAAATATATATAAAAATGAAAAAGGTTATTCCCGATCACAGTCGATCGTAGCCAAAGTAAAGCCTGATGACAAAGTCAAAAGAAAATAACGAAATGGTCACAAGCCGACCATATGGTCGGATGGTTGGGGCCTCGTTAAAACCTTCCAAGTTAAAACCCACCCATGTGGGAAAAACCCCTGGAAGGAAAAAGAGTACCCCCCATGATAAAAGTGCCCCGAAAGCCGACAAGACTCAAAATGCGACGCACTAAGGAACAAACCTATAATTCGATTGACCAACATAATCCTCGAGTAAGGGATCAATAATGGACGTTGGGGGCGAACCCCACCATGTATCCACCTGCGACGACTTGCTAAGAATATCCGCTGCCTGGTTTCCTTCCCTAAAGATGTGCGACACCACAAAATCCATTTCAGAAAGAAGGTGGAGAGTGTATCTCCACATACTAAAATGGCGCCAAGGTACTCCAAAGGATTTCTTACGCAGCAACTCCACCACATGCACCGAGTCCGACTCCAACCATAGTTGGTTCCATCCCTTTGAGGAAGCGTATTGGATGGCCCGCATAGCCGCTGTAAGTTCCGCCTCAAAAGCAAAGCCAAAACCACATCGTTCCACGAAGCACCCGCGAAAAACCCCCTACAATTGCGAAAAACTCCGAGCGGTGAGATTTCCAGTGCCCCGTAGCACTACCGTCTGTGTTAACTTTGATCCATCCCAAAGGTTTTACGCCAAGTGACTGCACAATCTTCGGGGCTTGTCTAGGGCGCCCGAACACGAGTCTGCAAGGAGAATGAAGAGGTCATGTTGATCATTTTGCATGCAACCACGGTCTAAGAAAGATGACTCCATAATTAGGACACGAAGGCGTAGGATAGCCGCCTCCAAAGTGTCCAAGTCTTGTTGTTGAAGGTCAAGTCATTTCGATTTCCCGAGATGAGCCAAGTACTGTAAAGAACCGCCGTGCGCCGAGAAAGCCCACCTGATCACCGAAATGAAAACTCATCAAATGCACCGAAATTCATTAAAGCTATAAGCCCTAAAGTAATTGATATTAAAGGCATCAAAAATCCACCGCCATAGGGACTCGCAAAACCACATGAGACAAATAAATGATCAACACATTCATTGTTAGCACAACAAAGACCGCAAACCGAGGGTCTGTGAAGGAGCCACGCGAACGTAGCACGCCTAAAACGAAGACGATTGTGGATAGCCCGCCATGCCACAATCGAACGTCTTCCGGAATGTGAGGAGACCAAATCCAGAACCCCAATGAACCGTTGGAGCGCGAGGACGCAAATGTGTAGGCAGATTTCGTGATACATCCATCATCGTGAGTGAAGCCACACCCGTGTATCCGATCTTTGGGGAGTGATGGGGACTCTAACAATATCTCGGACCATATCCAAATAAGCCTCAATGAATGAGAAAGTAAAGTGCCATGTCCCGTCATAAAAGTAATCCGAGATGTGATGTCGAAATAAGTGCCTCAGTACTCCTCGGAATCCCAATCCTATCGGCAATAATGTAACCCAACCAATTATCCAAATGAATCGAACTCGAATTGCATCCCTAATCCAAAGAACATCCTCCAAGAAACCCGAGATCCCAGGCCGAATCCCTCTCCAGATGGAAGAGGGGATGAAAGAACGACGTGGAGATCCATCAGAGGCCAAGAAACGCCTACGGAGGATGTTGTAAACCAAAGAGTTGGAAGTCATAATCTTCCATCCCAACTTCATAAGGAAAGCATTGTTGGCGACCACAATAGACCGGACGCCCAAACCGCCTTCCGCCCGTGGCATACAACAACGGCTCCAGTTAACCACCACTGATCCTTTCAAGTTCACATCGCCAGACCAGATGAAATTACGCATAGCCTTTTCCATTTGTCGTAACAAAGTTCTGGGCCACTTGTATACCATCATCGTGTGCACAAAGGAACTGGTAATCACTGAATTCACCAAACAAATGCGGCCAGCAATCGACAGAGCAGAACCTTTCCACCTTCTGAACTTGAAAATAATCTTGTCGAAAATGGATTGAAGGCTGGCCACTTTGGGCGCACCCTTGAAGATGGGGGCGCCCAAGTAGACTGTAGGGAATGCGCCCATATGCATCCCAGTAATCGTTTGAATACGACCTCGCACATGATTGGAAACCCGGCTTCCAAAATAAGCTTTAGATTTATTAGGATTGAAAATCTGACCCGACATGTCTGCATAGAGGTTAAGTGTCTGGATAATAGCACGTGCATTGCTCGAGGATGCCCCACACATAATCACAATATCATCTGCATACATAATGGATGAGGGGAAAACCACCTGATTAGGCGCCCGAAAAGGCTGGAGTAGATTCCTGTTGACCGCGTCCTCGACCAATCTACTCGTAATGTCCTCCGCGATGCAAAATAGCGAGAGGAGATAACGGATCCCCCTGTCGAACCCCTCGAAAGCAAGAGAAGTAACCCGGGTTGGTGACCCATTCAAAGATGAGATTCTCGGAAGATCAAGGATGATCTCAATCCGGTGAATGAACACTTCCGAGAAACCAAAGCGACGTAACACGTGAATCAAGAAGCCCCAATTAATCAGTATCAAATGCCTTCCTGGATGTCAATCTTTAAGATCATATTGACATCATTACGACCCTGTAAAATATTGAACCCCTCCGAGACCAACGCAATACAATCATGGATCCGCCCGCCGGGATAAAGCCAAACTGGGTAGGTGACAAGTAAGAAGAGATGATTGAGCCCAACCGCGTCGCTAGAATCTTGGTAATAATCTTAAAAAGGAAATTGCTCATCACGATCGGTCTAAAGTCTTCCACCACATTAGCTTCCTTGGTTTTTGGGATGAGTGCCATAAAACTGGCATTCAGACCACGAAGGAAGCCGTGATTTAAAAAATAACGGATAGCGGCCACCACCTCCTCAGAAATGAGATCCCAAAAATGATGATAAAATCTCCCACTGAAACCGTCTGGGCCTGGGGCACTGTCCAAACCCATATCAAATGCCGCCTCTTTCACTTCTAATTCTGAAGGAATAGCCGTCAAAAGTGCATTATCAACCATGCTAACTATCGGAGAAATAAGATTATCGACCAGAGTGTAGTCCGAAGTGGTTTGCCCCGTGTCCGCGAAGAGGTCCGTATAGAAGGAGATAATGTGATTCCCAAGAGCCACCGGGTCCTCTGTATAACTACCATCAACCATCAAACCTTGTATCCGTGAGCGCCCATTTCGAATCTGACAGCGACGATGGAAAAATACTGTGTTACGATCTCCATCCTTTAACCAATCCGATCGTGATTTCTGCTGAAGGAATTCCGACTGCATGAGCAACGTGCGAGACAGCGCCGATTGCGCCTCCAACTCCATATCCCTGCGAGCCTCGGTGAAACCGTCGGATTCAATATCTGCCTGAATCTGACGAACCCTTTCCATCTGATAATCCACCTGACGATTAACATCCCCAAAAACTTCCTTATTCCAAACTTTAATCGTTTGTCTCAACCTCTTGAGTTTCCACATGACGCGTTGCAAAGGATTATGTGATGCGCACGGGATCGCCCAAGAGGTAGTCACAATATTTCGGAAAGAGTCGTGATGAATCCACATGCGCTGAAAACGAAAAGGAGACGGACCCACGATAGTGGGATTAGAACAAGAAACCAGAATGGGGTGGTGATCGGGCCAATGCGAGGAAGAACTAAGCCCTTAACAACTTGCCAAAAAGAGAAGAATTGACAGTTGCTAGGGCTCGATCCAACTTAGCCTGAAGGAGAGATAGAGGCCTTCGGGGAGCACCAAGTAAATGAGTTCCCGTAGCCGGCACCGCAAAATAAACCTACATCCTCCAAGAAGTCCCTGAAATCCTGACAAGAAGCCTGGGATAAGGTACTACTGCCAGAACGCTCATGATGTCCCAACACAGCATTGAAATCCCCAATAAACAACAGATCAGTAAGACCCAAATTCCTCACATCCAACCAAAGGGCGCGACGAGCAACATGATCACACAAGCCATGAGCAAAACCAACATGGAAAACCATAGAGCCAGTTTGAACTTGCAAAATAATACATTGAGAGGAAGACCAAACCTGATTTTGGACAAAAATACTCGCATCGCATAGGACCCAAATATCGGGGCGTCCGTTCGCCCGGAAGCTTTGAGCAACAAACCTGAGACCCAAGCTACTCCAGTAAGAATCCGAAACGGATGAAATGTCCACCTTAGGTTCGCAAATGGCTAAAATAGAAGGTTTATGTTTGTGACATAAAGCCTTAAGAACATTACGAGATGCAATGTTCCCAATCCCCCGGATATTCCAGAAGATGCAATTCATTGAGACTGCGGGGGAGGTGGCGCCCGTGTCGACCGCACGGTAAAAACTGGCATGTGGTGCATTGAAGATTCTGACGATTGAGAGTTACCCATTTCATCTGCATAATCTGCCCATCTCTTGGAAGCCGCAAAGTTCATCTCATGTGGTTCTTGGCGCTCCTTCAATAATAATGTCATGAAGTGGGGGCGACGGACCCGACGTAACACTCGGAGAATTCTAGATTTGACCGAGTCCAAGGAGCTATCCTTTAAGGCACGGCTAAGGGCTCGAATAGGCTTCCCAAAGGATGCTGAACCGTAAGAGGCATAATAGTGGAGACCGTGCCGGTGTTGGAAGTAGTAGCCTTGGGAGATGGCTCCATAGCAGGATAATCGGCCTGGCAATCTGCGGAAGGCAGGTCCTGGGAGTCGACTGAACCAAGAGCCACAAAGGTGTTATTAAGGTGGATATCCGTAGAGCAATCGACTATTGCGCAGTAGGAGAACCCGCACGCATAAATCAACCCATCTTTCCCATTGAGTCATCAACTCCCTTACCCTTGTCCTGCTGCACAGGACGATAAACCTTGCGCACCCTGGATCGCCCTCTCTGCACAGAACTAGGACGAGTAGTTGGTGCCCGGGGGCGTCCCTGGTCAGGAGAAGCACGCCTTTCTGTATCCGGATTGCCCGTATTATTAAGACGACAAGAGGCTGTCGAGGTCCTATGCCGCCCCTGATCAGGAGTGGCACGTATGTCCGTAGTTCGTTGAGTTACTGGAGTAACACGGCAAGAGGCTATCGAATGTCCCGTGATACTGCACTTCGAACAAAATTCAGGCAATTTTTCGTACGCTATTGACACGAAGGAGCACTGACCTACTCGTTCAACCATGATGTGATCCTCCAATGGCTTTGACAGATCAATATCCACCAACACCCGGATAAAGTGACCCAGAGAACCATCCAGCGATCGTTGGTCTATTTGTATTGGGTTCCCAATCGCACTGGCAATCCCCAAGATGGTGTTAGGATCCCAGTATTCCAAACCAAGCTCGAAGATATAAACCCAAACGCTTGCCATAGACGTGTGCACTTTGTATGGATTGAAATCTGGGACCCATGGAGAGAGACGGATCGTTCCCAGGTTGAGCTGCTAGTTAATATGAGCATAAGCTCGAGCACGATCCTGCGCATTATAAAACTTAACACAAAAAAATCCCTTACCCAGGGGGATTAGTTTCCGTTAGTTTTAATTCTCCATAATTCAGATAGACGTTTGTGTAACATAATGGTTGCCCATGGTTTATTTCCTTTCCATAAAATCACTCTTCCAATTAATGAATAAGAGAATTCAGCGAGACGTTGTTGATAGACATGTTCATCAATAGTGACAGAATAATAATCGCCTTTTCTAACCGGTTTAGGAATGGACATTTTGTTCCGAGCAATTGATATTCTTGGGATTTGCAGTGAGCTCAAGGGGAATCACTGTGGACAATGAGAAAATTAAGGCTATTCAGGATTGGCCTAAGCCAACATCGGCCAGTCAAGTCAGTAGCTTCCATGGGCTTGCGAGTTTTTATCGGAGGTTCGTACGAGATTTTAGCACTATAGCAGCATCGTTGATGGATACCATTAAAATGAGTGTTGCGTTTTAATGGGGTGAAGCCCAAGACAAGGCATTCGAGTTGCCTAAAGAAAGGTTAACACATGCACCTTTACTATCATTGCCGGATTTCACCAAGGTTTTCGAGATCGAGTGTGATGCATCGGGAGTTGGGATTGCAGCTGTATTGATGCAAGAGGGGCAGCCGAATGCATTCTTTAGCGAGAAATTGAGCGGGGCAGCCTTGAACTATCCGACGTACGATAAGGAGTTGTATGCTTTAGTTCGGCCTTGAAAACGTGGAAGCATTATTTATGGCTGAAGGAATTCATAATTCATACTAATCACGAGTCATTAAATTATCAAAGAGGCAAGTACAGAGCATACTTCATGAAGAAGATCAAGAATTTGAAAGATAATTGCTGATTAGCTAACAGTCTTTTGAAGAGATATAAGAGAGATTTAGAAACTCATATTTTGTAAAAAGGAGATTTTATTCTGATTTCCGTCTTAATTTTCCATACAACTGAAGAGGTCTTTATATAGGCCTCATGTACGGATGGCAGCGCTTCAGGGGCGCCGGGCAATCTAACTGTATCCGGTGTCTTCCAAAATTGTAGAGGATTCTTTCGCGGATGCTTTGTCCATCACTGTGGTTCAGGGTACGCATTTGAAGCTATTGTTGCAGCAATGTGGGCGATTCATTACGCATTTGCAAAAGGATGGACGCAACTTTGGCTGGAATCGGATTCGATGTATGTGGTGAACCTGCTGGAGAAGAGAACGATGGAGGTCCCATGGCGCCATCTTAGCTATTGGCACCAAACCTTGCATCTGCTCGGTGGCATTGATCTTGTAGTCTATCATATCTTTCGCGAAGGCAATCGGGTGGCAGACATGCTGAGCAAGAAGACGGAGAGTGGCGCCTGGTGGGGCGTCCCGCCCACAGGCATTCTTCACTACCTCACTAATGATTATGTTGGCCAATCCACCTATAGGTTTGTTACTTAATGCGCCACCGCTTCAAGTTTCTTTTTTAGGCGCCTTTTTTCCTGGGGGGTACTCTTTTTCCTTCCAAGGGTTTTTCCCATAAGGGTGGGTTTTACCTTGGAAGGTTTTAACGAGGCCCCAACCATTCAGCCATTTGGTCGGCTTGTGACCACTTCGTTTTGGTTGTTGACATTATTTTCAGTCTTTCTTTTGGTTACCTGATCTGCCTGTGATCAGGACTACTCTCTTTTCATTTTTTTATATATATATTCGCACTTAACAAAGAAGTGACATGTGTCCCTATTACAAGACATCTCTGCTAGACACGTGTTACCTTCTTAGACCTTCTTCATGAGAACCCGACATGTGTCTACTAACAAGACACCTATCATGTACACGTCACCGCATGGACACAATAAAACAGTAAAGTCGATGGGTTTCCACTAAAAGGACACTTACAACAACAAGATGACATGTGTCCCATAAAAGGACACTTACAACACCTAGGCGACACGTGTCCCTTAAAAGGACACTTACAACAACAAACCGACACATGTTACATTACAAGGATAAGAAACTGAAATGTGTCCAACAAAAGGACACTTACAACCATAAACTGACATGTGTCCGCTAGAAGGACACTTATTATTACAAACTGACACGTGTCCATTATAAGGACACCTATACAGTGCTGACATCATCCTTCCGTCATGGATTGTAGTAGTAGTCGTAGTATTCCTTTGACCAAGGTTCTATCCAAAACAATCCAAAGCCGTCCCAATAAATGTCTTCATCTTCAACAAGCCACGGGTCTTGGGAATCTAGCTCGAACATCTGAGTGATGTTTATATAGGCTTGACTCGGGTTCATCAATACATGGATTAATCACGAGTGATGTATATATAGGCTCCGGTCTAGGTGGGTTTGGTGGAATCTTGTTAAGAACCACGAGATGCATGCATAACTCATTAACCTCGTGTCATTGGCCGGTGATTGAAAGATACAGGGTTCGAACCCTGGTTAACACCCTTATAAAGGGTTACTGATACCACTTGAGCTACAAGCTAGTGGTAACCAAAAGCATTTTGTACTTGTGCCTTTGACTCCGAAAGAAATTTATGAGGATCAAATAAAATCAAGGCGAGAGAGGCAAAAGAAAAAGAAAGTTCGGCTAGTAAGAAGAAAAATAAAAATAAAGCCGAGAAAAAGGAGAGCTTGAGGGAAAACAAGAGTGAGGGTCCGACTAAGGGTAGAAGTGAGGCTCGAGAGATAGCCGGGAACAAGGAGAGTAACATTTATGAGAGGGCCGAAAAACAAAAGGGGGGGACGAATGGACTTGAGGTAAGAAACGAGAGAACAATAAATTTAATTGCAAAATGAATGATCTTAGGAAAGCCACAATGAGTGGTTCTTCGATGATACTCTTGGTCTACAAGGGCACTTATTTATCTACTGACAGTCTTAACCCCGATTTGCCTAGTTCTGTGGTTCAAGATTGGCCTAAGCCAACATCGGCCAGTCAAGTCAGTAGCTTCCATGGGCTTGCGAGTTTTTATCGGAGGTTCGTACGAGATTTTAGCACTATAGCAGCATCGTCGATGGAGACCATTAAAATGAGTGTTGCGTTTCAATGGGGTGAAGCCCAAGACAAGGCATTCGAGTTGCCTAAAGAAAGGTTAACACATGCACCTTTACTATCATTGTCGGATTTCACCAAGGTTTCCGAGATCGAGTGTGATGCATCGGGAGTTGGGATTGCAGCTGTATTGATGCAAGAGGGGCAGCCGAATGCATTCTTTAGCGAGAAATTGAGCCGGGCAGCCTTGAACTATCCGACGTACGATAAGGAGTTGTATGCTTTAGTTTGGGACTTGAAAACGTGGCAGCATTATTTATGGCCTAAGGAATTCATAATTCATACTAATCACGAGTCATTAAAGTATCTGAAGGGGCAACAATAATTGAACAAGCAACACGCGTGCTGGCTTGAGTTCATCCAAACATTTCATTACGTCATCCGATACAAGCAAGGTAAGTCTAATGTTGTAGCAGACGCACTATCTCAGAGGTACACTCTTATCTGTACTTTAGATGCTAAAATTCTTGGGTTTGAACATATTAAAGAGTTATACTTGCATGATCTTGATTTTGCTGAGTCGTTTGTTGATACCACGAGGTGACGGGAGCCCCACAAACCCATACCCTTAGGCATCCTTAGCCACTCCAAGAGGTTAAGAAAGCATGACACCACCATGAGATTTCTGCACCATAGCCTAAGCGGCACACCTTGCATAGGGAAGGTCATTCATTCAAAACTTCAAAGAATTCTTAACCGCCGTATGGATTGAGGGGACCGTGCATTATGCCAGTACTTCAATCATGTTTCGATGTACAGGATCCTCAAAGAGGCAAGTCTGAGCATACTTCATGAAGAAGATCAAGAATTTGAAAGATAATTGCTGATTAGCTAACAAGCTTTTGAAGAGATATAAGAGAGATTTATAAACTCATATTTTGTAAAAAGGAGATTTTATTCTGATTTTCATCTTAGTTTTCCATACAACTGAAGAGGTCTTTATATAGGCCTCATGTACAAAACAAAGAAGTGACACGTGTCCCTATTACAAGACATCTCCGCTACACATATGTTACCTTCTTAGACCTTCTTCATGAGAACCCGACATGTGTCTACTAACAAGACACCTATCATGTACACGTCACCTGCATGGACACATTAAACAGGAAGCTGACACGTTTCCACTAAAAGGACACTTACAACAACAAGATGACATGTGTCCCATAAAAGGACACTTACAACACCAAGCTGACACGTGTCCCTTAAAAGGACACTTACAACAACAAACTGACACATGTTACATTACAAGGATAAGAAACTGACATGTGTCCAACAAAAGGACACTTACAACCATAAATTGACATGTGTCTGCTGGAAGGACACTTATTATTACAAACTGACACGTGTCCATTATAAGGACACCTATATAGTGCTGACATCATCCTTCCGTCATGGATTGTAGTAGTACTCGTAGTATTCCTTTGACCAAGGTTCTATCCAAAACAATCCAAAGCCGTCCCAATAAATGTCTTCATCTTCAACAAGCCACGGGTCTTGGGAATCTAGCTCGAACATCTGAGTATTTGTGTCACCTTCTTGGTTATCTTCTCGTTGGTGACTTGACTCGGGTTCATCAATACAAGAATTAATCACGAGTGATGTATATATAGGCTCCGGTCTAGGTGAGTTTGGTGGAATCTTGTTAAGAACCAGGGGATGCATGCATAACTCATTAACAGCAGGCTGCTGGCCGGTGATTGATCCTGATAAAACCTTCCATTTAAAATATAAAGATGTCGGTATAAATCGATACCATTTTCCCATTGTGAAATACCGATGGAGTACCATGACAATGTATAAATTCGGGACATCTTTATTTGATCCACTTCTGCTTGTAATATTTCCTTCCAATTTTGAATCTTGTCATATCTTTCAAGAAAAGTCCAGAGATTGGATGATGGTTGACTGAATTTTGGAGAAATGATAAAGTACTTCTAACGGTCATTTCCACTGAATGATAGTAAAGGGTGGAAAGACACCACAAATACCATATACCATCTTTTGGAATAGGAGTAGTAGTGGAAATGGTAAGGATCCAATAAAAAGGTTTATCTGGATAAAAACATGCCCTCTCGAAAGGGATATTAACTTGAACAATAAATTTGGCTAAGTGATAAAACATGAAATGTTTTGCATAGTTTTGAAAATCACTTAGTTCTTTGAAAGGTCTTTTTGTGGGGGGAAATTGGCCTTCAGGATATGCCATTAATATAACTAGGAAAATACCTTTCGAGGATACTAACTGTAACGGATGTGCTCTGGACAGATAATCTGGAATAAGATTATGATTTCCTTTGATATGTTGAACTGTGAACTGATAGTTGGAAAACCAATCTTTAAGTCGCAACAATTGTTTCTCTGGTAATGATGTATTATCCATCTGAATTATGAAATGGTGACCAATAAGATGAAATTCATACTTCTTGATCCCATTCTTCACAGCAAGGATTTCCTTGTAGACAACATGGTAATGCTTCTCAGAATCTTTAAACTGACCACTTGCATGTCCACGATAAAAGATTTTCCCATCTTCTTTTTCAAGCAAAATGGCTCCCCAATATTCATAACTAGCATCAGTCTGGAGAATCGTTTGTCCTGTACTTGGAATTTTCAATGGCGGAGGATTTTGGCATACGTGCTTGAGTTGTTGAACTGCTCTGGTCTGGGATGATCACCATAGTAGAGCATTCTTCTTAAGCATCTTTGAAAGCTGGCTAGTTTATCTGGAGCAATCCGGAATGAAGTCTCTGATATAATTAACAATTATAAGGAATTGTTGAATCTCTTTGATTGACAAGTTTTCATCCGAAAACTTTAGCAATTCCTGAGCAATGTGCTGGTCTGGCTGATATACTTTCCATTGATTATTTTCATTACCAGAAACTCAATATTTGTTTGACCGATAGAGCTCTTCTTTTTAGATAGCATGATACCATATGATTGAACAATATCCAAAAACTGGTGTAGCAAAGCCATGACTCTTGTTTGTTTGATGAAAATAGTAAGATATCATCAATGTAGATTAGGGTGGTATGTAGGATAAGTTCAAAAATTTGGGTCATTGCTTTTTGAAATATGTAGGGTGCAACCTTCAAACCAAATGGCATGACTGTCCATTGGTATTGGGCTTTAGGAAGGCAAGAAGCAGTTTTATATCTATCCTCTGGGATAATTCCCAATTGCCAAAACCCTGACTTAAAATCAAACTTTGAAAAGATTTGGGCTTTAGAAAGTTGGCAAAAAAGCATTTGAGTTTTAGGTAAAGGGAACTTATCATCAAGGAGGAAATGGTTAAGAGCTTTGTAATCAATAACAAGCCTCTTTTTCCCTTGTTCATGTTCAGCTCTTTTGTTGACATAGAATGCAGGGCAAGCCCAATTGGACTTTCTGGGCTCAATGAGTCCAAGTGCTAATAGTTGGTTGCATTCTTGCCTCACAAGGTTTAGCTCTTCTGGGGTCATTCCTGGATGAGTGGCCTTGGTAGCATTCACATCTTCATTCGTTTTGAAATGGAGCTGAATAAAGAACTTCGGATTTTTCCAAAGTGATGGTGGGTGATGGAAATCTGCATGAGAGTCTGCACAACAGTTGAGAAGCTGGTTGGTAAATATCTCCATATTCTGGAGGTGCTTCTGATAGAGTAAACAACTTCTAGATGGTGGTGTAAGGTTGGAACTGTCTCTTGTACTTCAACCCATGAGGTAGAATCTGTAGGCTTTTAGCTTGGAAGAACAAATCGAAGCCCATCAAGATATCTTGTCCATGGAGCCTGCTGCCAATAATCTTCATCCATACAGTACAGTCTGGAAAGAGTTGAATTCCAACTGGCTTCTTTGTAATGAGTGAGGTATGAAAAGTCTGCCCATCAGCTACATATAAGTATTCGTGATGACTTTGCCAAGCATCTTTAGGTAGTATGTCAGGATTCATCATCGACTTTCTGGCTCCCAATCAAATACGCCTTGATTGGTCTATCATACTTGGATGGTAGAATTTGCACTTCAATATTTGATACGACATCCCTTCTTGGATCAAGGAACCGGTCTTGAGTGATGGTTGTGACTTGATCATAAAGACCGGGAACTCCTGACGATGAATCTTCTTCTTCCTCTTCTTCCAGTCCTTGGTCATCAGTGGAATATTGTATTGCAAATGTTGTGTCTTCATCCTGCTTGTCTTGTTCAGAAAATAAAGATTCAATATCAGCATCATCTATGTTGGCATAATTAAGTCGAATGCTTGTGATGCCAACTTTTGCCGCTTTATCTTTCTTGTTAGGGCAATTTTTTGCAAAATGCCCTTTTCTTCCACATAGAAAACACCTATTCGTCGACTTCTTTCTGAATGGTTTTCTTCTGAAGAACCGATAAGCTTTATTTCTTTTCGCCTTCTTCTTGATCTTTCTGATCTTTTTATGGGAAAACGAAGATGAACAAGTGCAGTTCTCCTTTCCTTTGCACTTTATTTCCAGATGAGAGTTTTTGCATATAGATTTGAGGAGAGTTCTTTTATCAAGCACATCCTTGATGAAGACCTATTGTTCACACATTTTGTCTAGGGTTGCAAACATCATCTAGTAGATTTCGCGTAGACTGATTCTTGAGACTTCCCTCCAAGAAGCTTGAATCATTCTGTGTAACTCAGGCTGGAGTTCTTTAGGTAGAGATGCCAAGTAGACATGTTTCAGATTTGGATCATTGTATCCATTCAAAGATGTTGAACTTTTCAGACATCCTTTTGAAATGTCTATCCAAATATTTACGTGTCAAAGAACAACATTTCATGGCAAAATATTCCTTTTCTACCAACTTGTTGATAATAGTAATATCTCCAATAAACTCTTGGTGAATTTCTACAGGAACAAGTGATGGAGTTGAAGCATTATAAATTTGGATTGTCGATGCTCATCAAGGCTTTGAAACCATTCGCGTAGTATACCAACAAATCTGGAAGTGAATTCCATAAGGATTTGCTTCAGATTGGCTCCTTCTTTTGTTAGCTGGAGAACAATCCATGCCGCAAAAGAGTGTAATCTTTCTCTTCTCTTATGGATTGTAACATCATCGAAAGAAAACCATGGACCATTTGTTGGTTTGGAGGATGAATCTGAAGGACGAGGACATGGTCTTTCTACTTCTGGTTCCATATTTTCTTCAAAACTTTCAGACACTAGTTCAGTATATTGCTGGCTTGTTTTTGGAGTATCTCCGGCCATAAGTATAGCAGATAGATCAAAGAACATCTGGTTCAAACTCGATCATAGGATTCTTCTCCCGAGAGGGATTATTTAGCATCCTCGAGAATCCGATTCTCTTTTCGTTGGGAAGAGGTGGTTTCTTCAGTGGTCCGATTTCTCTGACCATTGTAATGGATTATTTCCTAGGATAAGAAATGGTCTGGCCATGAAAGATTCTGTTAGGTTTTTCTCTTCAGATTTGGAAGAGGATGGAGGTATCTCATGACTCTTTGGAGGTGGTTGGCTTTTTAGAGTAGAGAGCTTTTTCTTTGGCTTTTTAGGAATATCAAGTGGAATACTTGAAGTCATACCAAAATAAGTAGGATAATTTGGAGGAGATATAGGAGGTGATTCATATTTGGAACTATAATCGGGAAAAAAAAAAGGATAAGGACTTACTTTGATCGCTCCTATCCCTTTCGATTTGAGAAAGTTCCTTTTTTATTCTCCCGATCTCGCTTCTTTTTCGCATGAACTCCGCTCCAAACTGGTAACACCCAAAGATGACCTACTCTGTCTTAGGCATCTCAATGTGTTGGGCCATCCGCGCAGGGCTCCTAAAATGGTCCAGTCAATTGGCATTTACCCCTTCCGGTTGGATCAAGGTTAACACGGATGGTTATGCTTTTGTTTCTCCGGGTTCTTGCACAGCGGCTGGGGTTTTCCGTATGCACATAGGATTTTTTCGGGGTTGTTTTGTTGAGCATTCTGGCATTGGTTATGCTTTTGAGGCTGAGCTTCTTGCAGCCATGATGGCTATCTCTTTCGCTTTTAATGAGGGCTGGCATAAACTGTGGTTGGAGTCCGACTCGACTTATGTAGTTGATTTATTCAGCATGCCAGGGTCCGTTCCTTGGCATTTTCTTAGAATATGGCGCTAGACGTTGCACTTACTTTCCCAGATGGAGTTTGTGGTCTCTCCTATTTATTGGGAAGGAAATAGAACGGCTGATTATCTAAGCAAGTTTCACGATTCTTCCTTGTGGTGTGACAGTCCTCTAGTGGGCATTACAAATCTCCTCAATGAAGATTATGTTGGTCGATCTCAGTATAGATTTGTTAGATACCTCTATTCTTCAGTTGTTCTTTCTTCATTTATGGGCGATTTATGTGAGTGATTTGATTATGAACGATTTCTGGGGGTACTCTTTTTCCTGCCAAGGGTTTTCACCACAAGGGTGGATTTTACCTTGGAAGGTTTTAACGAGGCCCCATCTTTCGGCTACCTGATCGGCTTGTGATCAGGACTAATATTTTCTTTTCTTTTAATATATTTTTTATTTATTCAAAAAAAAAAAGATTACATGTTTACTGAACGTGGATATATTTGAATATATTAATTAGATGATGTAGATAGTACTTCTATTAAAAAAAAGGAAATAATAATCATTATAACATCAAGAACTCGGACTAAAATTATACACTTCGAAATAAAATAAAAAACTGCTCTCTCCTCTCTCCTCCTTCATGGTTGTCGCCAATCGGATTGTCTAGATTTTTCGGTCATGTTTTTCCGTGGCTCCATGGTCGAGTCACCTTTTCAAGGCCTTACTTCGAATTTTGACAAACAACCTCCGAGATCTCGACTGTTCGGTCCCTTTGCATCTCGTATGTCGGACATGGGATATCCTCCTTCTGGCTATATTCACCCTTCGTTGCTTTCACGTTCTTTGAGTATGGTTTATTGTTCGATCAGGGCCTCTTCTCCGATATTCTCTCCAAAAATCAATTCATCTTCTAGGGTTTCTGTTAAAACCCTAGGTTCCCCTACCTCCATTAATTTGGATGTTAATGATGGTCTTGACTCGAGTCCTTCACACGTTCATCCCCATTACTTGCTACCGTCAAATTTCAAGCCCCATGCACATCAATCTATATCCTATGAAGATGGACATGGGCTGCATCCTTTGGGATTAGTCCCAGAGTCTTCTTTGCAGAAGATGGACGTGGGCTGCATCCTCCTTGCAGTGGCTGCGTCCAAGGTTCGGGGGTGCATCCTCTTTGCAAAAGAGAGATCGTCCTCCACGGTCCGGGGGTGGCGTGCCCTTGCGGGCTGGCCCCCATGTGGCTCCTTTTGCATAAACGCCTATCGGATTTATGGGGGATTAAAAATGATTGGAAATTAATTCCCTTAGGAAAGGGATTTTTTTGTGTGAAGTTTTTTAATGCGCAGAATCGATCTCGGGCTCAGCAATGAACCAGTTGGACGCTTAACCCGAGGACTACTCGCTTATCTCCATGGGTGCCGGACTTTAACCCTTACAAGGTGCAAACTTCTATGGCTAGCGTTTGGGTCCGTATCTTTGAGCTCAGCCTGGAATACTGGGATCCCAATACCATCCTAGGGATTGCAAGTGCTCTTGGAAACCCCTTACAAATTGATCGGCGCTCGCTGGATGGTTCTTTGGGTCATTCGTTCGGGTACTGGTGGATTGGACCACATCATGGTAGAACGCATTGGCCAGTGTTCCTTTGTGTCAGTTAGTTATGAAAAACTCCCTGATTTTTGTTCAAGATGTAGTGTTGCGGGACATTTGGCAGCTTCTTGCTGTCTTAATAACGCGGGAAAGTCGGCTACGGAGCGGCGCCCATCACCTGACCAGGGACGTTCCTGGGTGTCAGTTTCTCGTACTAATTCAGTGCAGCGAGGTCGCTCAAGGGTTCGTAAAGTTTATCGTCCTGTGCAGAAGGACAAGGGCAAGGCCATTGATGACTCAATGGGAAATACGGGTTCGACTATGCATGCAGGATCCCTACCTGTGCAATAGTCACTTGCCCTTCTGATATACATACGAGTAACACATATGAGGCTCTTGTTTCGATGACATCCCCGATCATCCGTCCGCAGATTATCACTCCGATTATCCAGCAAGGGAATCAGTCCCCAAAGCCTCTACTTCCAACACGGGACCTGTGTCCACTATTCTACCTCTTACGGTTCAACATCCGTTGGGGAAGCCTATTCGAGCTCTTACTCGCGCTTTCCGGGACAGCTCTCTGGACTCAGCTAAATCCAAATTAATTCAGAGTGTCGCCAAGGGTCCATCACCAGCAATTCATGACATCACTATTGAATTGGATCGCCCAGGGCCACATGAAATGGACTTTGTAGCTTCAAAAAGATGGGCAGACTTTGAAGATGAAGTGGGACAGTCTCAATCATCGGAATCAGCTTCAAAACACACTCCTATCTTCACCGAGCATTCGTCACGGGCGCCACCCCGCCCACCGTCTCAATGAATTGCATCTTCTGGAACATCCAGGGGATTGGGAATGCTGCATCTCGCAATGTTCTTAAGGCTTTCTGTCAAAAGCATAAACCCTCTATTTTGGCTATCTGTGAGCTTAAGGTGGACATTTCGGCGATTTCGGATGCTTATTGGCATAGCTTGGGTTTGACTTTCGTGGCTTAAAGCCTTCAGGAAATGGACGGGCTGATATTTGGGTTTTTCGCGATGCTGGTATCTCCATACTTAACCAGGTTTGGTCTTCTACCAATGTATTGTTTTGCAAGTTCAATTTGGTTATATGGTTTTTCATGTTGCTTTTGCTCATGGTTTGTGTGATCACATTGCACGGCGTACGCTTTGATTGGATTTGAGGAATTTGGGTCTTACTGATCTGTTGCTTGTTGGGGATTTTAATGCGGTTTTGGGACATCATGAGCGTTCCGCAATGGTACTCTTTGCCAAGCCTCTTGTCGATTTTCGGGGATTTCGTGGAGGATGCTTTGGCTTGTTTGTGGTGCCGACTACGGGGAATTCATTTACTTGGTGCTCCCCCCGAAGGCCTCTATCCTTACTTTAAGCTAAGTTGGACCGAGCCCTAGCAACTTGTCAGTTTTTTTCTCTTTTTGGCAAGTTGTCAAGGGCGTAGTTCTTCCACGTATTGATCCGACCACCACCCCATTTTGGTTTCTTGTTCTTCTTCCATTAGCGGGTCTGGTTCCGTTTCGCTTTCGGCGTATGTGGGTTATCATGATACATTCCGGGATTTGGTTACAACTTCTTGGGTTTCTCCGTGCGACACGCCCAATCCTTTGTTGCGTGTCATGTGCAAGCTCAAACGGTTGCGACAGGTTATTAAAGGCTGGAACAGAGATGTCTTTGGGGACATTAACCGTAGGGTGGAATTTCATATGGAGCAAGTTCGCGATTCAGCAGACATTGAGATTTTGGGATATACAAATGCTCTCTCCGGGATAAAGAGCTAGACGCCCAAATGAGGCTCTCCCAGCACACTACTATTACAATCTGAATTACTTAAGCAAAAGGTGCGTTCGGCTTGGTTAAGGATGGGGATCGTAATACGACATTTTTTCATCATCGCAGCCAGATTCGCAATGGGCGCACGGGAATTCAGGGTCTTCTGGTGGAAGGCAGTTACACGGATGATACAGCGGTCCTTGGGGATCATATTATTTCTTTCTATAAGGAGCTCTTCGCGGACACCACCAGGTACCACTTCGGATTACACTTTAGTTGATCAGTCATTTCCCCCGTGGTTGGGGCGCAAGATAATGCAAGCCTTACACCATTCCTTCGACTCGAGAGATTAAGGAAGCGGTTTTTGATATGGATTCGGATAGCTCTCCAGACTGCATTTTTAATGGGATTTTTATCGCCACTTCTGGGATGTCATCTCCGTCGAGGTGATCGCTGCAGTTTGATTTTTCTTTATTAGCTCGTCCCTACCTTTGGGTTTGAATGCTAGTTTCATGGCGTTCATCCCAACGACTAAGGATGCTAATGTCATTGAGAACTTTCGCCCGATTGTGATGAGCAATTTTCTGTTCAAGATCATCACGAAGATTTTGGCCACGCATTTGGGTTTGATCATTGCTGCCTATTTATCTCCGACGCAGTTTGGGTTTATCCCGGGAAGGCAGATTCACGACTATATTGCAATGGTCTCTGAAGGGTTCAACGTCTTGCAGGGTCACACGGATTCGAATATGATCTTGAAAATAGATATCCGTAAAGGCGTTTGATACATTGAAGTGGGAATTCTTACTACCCGTCTTGCGCCGCTTTGGTTTCTCAGAGGTTTTTGTTCATTGGGTGGATGTTGTTCTTCGGTCGTCCAGAATATCAGTGCTGTTAAATGGGATGCCGGTAGGTTATTTTCCCTATTTTAGATGAGTCAGACAAGGGGATCCTTTATCCCCATTATTGTTTTGCATCGCGGAAGAAGTACTGAGTCAGTTTATTGAAGTGGCAGTGGATCAGACTTGCTTAGTTCCGTTCACGGCACCCCGGGGTATTACTTTCCCATCATCCATCTTATACGCGAATGATATTGTTATTATGTGCGGGGCTTCTTCAGCCAATGCCCGTGTCCTTCTTCAGATTCTCACCCTTTATGCAGATATCTCGGGCCAAGTGTTCAATCCTCAGAAAATCTAAAGTTTATTTGGCTCGTGGGTTTCATCGTATGTCCGTGGGAGGGTGCAAACTATCATGAGGATCCAGCCCGAGACATTTTCTACCTATACCTAGGCACGCCTATTTTCAAGGGCGCCCCTAAGGTTGCGGACTTACAGCCCATCTTTGATAAGATAATCCTTAAATTTGGGAGATGGAAAGGTTCTTCTCTTTCACTTGCTGGTAAAGTTTGTCTTGTTAATTCGGTGATTACAAGCTCTTTTGTGCACACCATGATGGTTTACAAATGGCCCAGCACACTGCTCAAGCAAATGAAAAGGGCCATGCATAATTTCATTTGGAGTGTCCTTTGTGAATACTAAGGGTTCGGTGGTTGTGAATTGGAATAAGTGTTGCACGCCTAGGAATGAAGGGGGTCTGGGCGTCCGAATGATTGTGGTGGCTAACACAACTTTCTTGATGAAATTGGGTTGGAAGGTCATGAACTCGGATTCGGTAATCTTCGAAATCCTTAGGCGTCGTTACTTTACAAGGGATGGGGCGGTTCGGAGGTCCTTTATTCCTTCTTCAATTTGGGCTGGGATTAAACCTTGCATTTTGGCTTGCTTGGATGATTCTCGTTGGATCCCAGGGGCTAATTCCGAGGTATTATTTTGGATTGATAATTGGCTGGGTTACTCTATAGCAGACAGAATTGGCATCCCAGAGGACTATAGATACTTATTTCATCAGCGCATTTCGGACTATTTTTATGATGGGTCCTGGCACTTCACCTTCTCGTTCGTGGTTGTACGCGTCCCTATTGCCCCGGATTCAAGGGATACACGTGTTTAGTTGAACTCGGATGATGGTTTGGTTAACTCGAAGGCAGCATATGATCATATCTGTCCCCATTACCCGGTAGTCAAGTGGGGTTCTTGTATTTGGTCGCAACATATCCCATAACGGAGATCGGTGGTGGCGTGGCGTGCTATACACAATCAACTGGCTGTCTTGGATTTATTATGGGCTAGGGAAGTTTCACTGGCCCTTCGGTTCGTGCTCTTTATCGAATCGCAGAATCGGTTGACCATTTATTTGTCTCTTGTGTCTTTGCAGGAGCTATCTGGCAATGGATATTTCATTCATTCAATGTTCACCCTTTTGAGGCACAAAGCTTCAATGAATTACTGGTGCGGTTAATGTCATTTCATTTCAGCGACCAGGTTACTTTCCTTTGGCGTGTGGCTATACTTTCCTGCATATGGCATATGACATAACCAAACGTTGGTTTTTCACAACAAAATATGGACACTGGAGGCGGCAATTATTCATCTTCGGGTACTCATTGTAGAATCATCATCATTGGATCAGGGATGCATGCACAACGACCAACAAGACCTGCTTATCCTGCGTAACCTGCGAGTTCCTGGGAGGGCTAGACAAGCACCAAAGATTGTGGAGGTTAACTGGCAAAAACCACTCCCGGGTTGGATCAAGGTAAATACGGATGGCAGCGCATCGTGGGTGTCCGCACTCTCACTACTTCTTCCGGGGTCTTCCGAAACTGTAGAGGTTTCTTTCGGGGGTGTTTTGTTCATCATTGTGGATCGGGCTACGCATTTGAGGCTGAATTGGTCGCGGCAATGTGGGCGATTCAGTATGCTTTTGCTAAGGGATGGACACAAGTTTGGCTGAGTCGGATTCGATGTATGTAGTGAACATGCTGGAGAAAAGATCGACGGAGGTCCCGTGGCGCCACCTTAGGTATTGGCGCCACACATTACATCTTCTCGCGCACATGGATCTCGTAGTCTCACATATTTTTCGGGAAGGTAGTCGGGTTGCGGACATGCTGAGCAAGAAGACGGAGTGCGGCACATGGTGGGGCGTCCCGCCCACAGAGCTTCTACACTATCTCACTGATGACTATGTTGGCCAATCCAACTTTAGGTTTGTTACTTAGTGCGCCACTGCTTCAGGTTTCTTTTTTGGGCGCCTTTTCTTTCCTGGGGGATACTCTTTTTCTTTCTAAGGGTTTTTCCCACAAGGGTGGGTTTTACCTTGGGAGGTTTTAACGAGGCCCCAACCATTCAGCCATTTGGTCGGCTCGTGACCATTTGATTTTGCTTTATGACATTTTTTCCAGGCTTATATTTGGTTACCTGATCAGCTTGTGATCAGGACAACTCTCTTTTTTTTTTTTATATATTATTCGAATTTATTCAAAAAAAAGGGATTGAGTTAATGCCATTGGGAAAGGGATTCTTTTGTATTAAATTTTCTTCGGATATGAACTGTACCCAGGCTGCTTCGCGTTCTTCTTGGCAAATTAATCTCAGGTCCATTCATTTGTCTCCATGGGTTTTGGATTTTAACCTATATAAAGTTAACACTTCGATAGCTAGTGTATGAGAGAGGATATTTGAATTAAGTTTCAAGTACTGGGAACCTAATGTTATTATGGGGATAGCTAAGGTTGTGGGCAACCCAATTCAAATTGATACTAAGTCTCTTAATTGCTCGCTAGGGCATTTTGTTAGTGTTCTTGTAGAGGTCGATCTATCTAAGCCCCTTCAGGATTTTGTTATGATTGAGCGAGTGAGACACGGCTCGTTTGTTATGTTGAGTTATGAAAAACTTCCAGATTTTTGTTCACAATGTAATATCATAGGTCACTCGCTAGCATCTTGTCATCGAAATCAAAATTCAGTCTAGGATAAAGCCCAAGTTGATCCAAAATGTCCCCTTCTGTTTCCAGGGGTTGTTCTCGTGTTCGTAGAGAATATCGTCATGTGAAACCTTCTAATGATAAAGGAAAGGCCATTGTGAACTCAATGGATGATATGTTCTCCTCGAGAGGGGTTGTTATTTACTTTCCTCTTGCTATTGTCCCCATTGCCACTGTCCCTGCGTCCCGGGGGTGGCTTTGGGTAACTCTTTTGTTGCTCTTGCAGATGAGGACTGTGACTGGGATCCCATTTATACTCTGGCTAATACTTCTGATGATTCCACTGCTCTATGCTGCCTACTTTATTTGATATTTGGAAACAACCTCACACTGTTCTGAATCACTTCGAGAAACCAATTCGCAATCTTTGTCATGCTATTCGGGATAAATTCATTGATTCAGCCAAACAACATCTTTTAACTGATATTAAACGAGGCCCTCTGCCTCCTCTCCATAAAATCAATATTACCAAGGATTCTGATGGTCCTAAAACCCTTACCATGGCTGTTAAATAAAAATGGAGAGACTATTCAGAGAATGAATCGATAGTTCCTGAGCAGTCTAGGGATAATGTTAATGATATTTCTGAGGGCCATAGATCCACGTCCCCATAGTGGATTATTCCCCTAGACTTATCTCAATGAATTGTCTCTTCCGAGTATTCGACGGTTAGAAAACATTGCTTCCCGCAATGTTTTCAAGGAGTTATGTCGATCATAAACCTTCCTCGTGGCTATTGTGGAACCCAAGTGGATTAATTTTTGAGCTTCTGGTAAATCTGATATTTGGGTTTTTGGCACTGATGTGAATATTCTGCAGACATTTATTTGTAAGGTTATGCTTTTGTTTTGTAGGTGGAAGTTTCCAATATTATTTTTCATGTGGGTTTTGTGCATGCACATTGCGATTTTTTGCTCACCGTCGGTTGTGGAGGGTTTTGGTTGACCTCGGCTCACCGCTAATTTTATGGTGTTGGGTGATTTTAATGCCATTTTGGGAAATCATGAGAGTGTCTTTGCAAAGAGTATCGTTTCTCGGCTACCGCTAGGATTTTCGTAATTTTATGGACAATAGGGATTTACTTTCGGTCCACACTGTGGGAATTTTTTTTACTTGGTGTTTGACTCACTCTTCCATGCATCTGGTACATGATAGATTAGATCGGGCTTTGGCAACGATTGGTTTTTTTCCCCTCTGGCAACAAGTGGAGGCTTTGGTTCTTCCTCGGATTTCATCAGATCATCATCCGATTTTGGTTTCTTGTTTCACTCAATTGCACAGAGGTGTATCCCTCTTCGTTTTAAGAACATGTGGGTGAAACATTTGGGTTTCTTGGATTTGGTGCGTTCTTCTTGGGAGGCTCATTGTCTTGTCATCAGCCCTATTACTTGTATGATGATTAAACTCAAACAACTTCATCTGGCCATTAAAGTTTGGAAGAAGATTATATTTGGTTATGTGAATCATGTGGTGGACTCTCAGATTGAGCAGGTACAACAAAATCAGTCAGATATTGAGAATTTGGGTTTCTGGTGAGTTTAAACAGAAGGAGTTGGACGCCCAACAGTCCCTTCTCCAAACATTAGCGATGCAGGCAGACTTCCTTCATAAAAAACTCCCGGCTTCTTGGCTTAAGGATGGGGATAGGAATACTTCCTTCTTTCATCGTCGTTGCAAGTTGCGCACCCTCCATTCTGACATCCATAGCTTGGTTATTGATGGTAATATTTCTCTTGATCTAGCTGCAATTGGTTCTTATATCATTTAATTTTTATAAGGACCTCTTCGCGGCTCCTCCTATCAACAATGTGTATTTTTCTCTGATTGATCGTATTTTTTAGCCGGTGATTTTAGATTTGGACAATCTTGTTTTAATTTCTTCCCCTACTGGTTTGGAAATTCGTAATGATGACTTCAATCTGGGTCTGATAGTTCTCCAGAGCCTGATGGTTTTAACGGAGTCTTTTATTAGAACTGTTGGTATTTAATTGCGAGTGATGTTATGGCTGAGGTTTTTTTTGCATAACTGAGAAATATATAATAAAAAAGAAAAAGTTTTTCGGTGTTGTTTACAATGCCAAACAGCTAGCAATAAGAAAACAGAGAATATGAGTGAAAGTTAATAAACCAAACCTATCTAAAAGGTAATGAATTGAGGAACCAAGGTCACAAGCTGACCCGGTAGCCAAAACAGTGGGGGGGCTCATTAAAACCTACCAAGGTAAAACCCACCCTTGTGGGAAAAACCCTTATAGGAAAAAGAGTACCCCCAAAAGAAAATGAAAAATCAAACGAATGGCAATAGCACACGGGCCATGTCCAAGGTTGATATATGCCCGTGTGTGAAGTCGAAGACCATCAAGGAATCCAAGCCACGCACGGCCCGTGCGAGAAGGCATGACCAGAATGTGCGTGGTACCAAAGAAAGAGCTTCCAATGAGAAAAGATGCACGGGTCGTGCTCCCTTGCACGGACAGATCGTGCGTCAAGTCGAATGTCAGCAGTCTCAGCCACGCACGACCTGTGCTAGGAGGCACGACCAATCCATGCGTGAAGTCGAAGAAAGGGCTTCCAATGTGAATAGACGCACGGGTCTTGCTCCCTTGCACGGGCAGACCGTGTGTCCAATCGAACGTCAAGAAACTTGTACTCGAACACGCACATGCCGTGTCTGTGAGCACAGACCGCCCGTGTGTGTCGCTGAGACATGGTTTCCCTCCCCCAAAGTTAGTTAATCCAAAAAAATACTTTGCCATCTGCATCATCTTGAATATTCGAGCGGATCTCCTCTAGCATCATGTGCGACCAGTCAAAGTGGGCATTCATCTTGGATAGTTTATTCGCCACATGATTCTCCCTCCCTAAAAATGTGTGAGACCACGAACTCCATCTTGGAAACGTAATATAAAGCCCGACTCTACCGTCCATAATACTTCCAAGGAACCTTCAACGACCGCAAAGATAAGAGATCACAAACATAAGTGGAGTCAGATTCGAGCCACATCTTGCGCCACCCTCTCCGATACCCCCACTCAATTGCAAAGATAGCTGCCATTAACTCCGCTTGGAAAGCAAACCCAACTCCAATATTTTGAATAAAGCACCCCGTGAAGAAACCCCTACAGTTTCGATAAACTCCCGCAGCCACACATCTTCTCGGGCTTTGTACACACATCCATCTCAGTATTAACTTTCATCCAACCAGAAGCGGGGTATGCCATCTCACAACGTGCATCATCGAGTCGCCCATATATTCCCTTAACCTGCAATTTACGGAGACATATCAAATCAAAAATAGAATTGGACATGGGACCCAATACCAAACCTGCCATTTCGATGATAAATGCCCGAAGAAGGACAATGGGTGATGCAATTTGCGGCTTGACTTCCTCAAAGATCCAGCGGTTACGGAAGTGCCAAATAATCCAAATAGCAGATAAATAAGCCCCTTTCATAGTGCCGCAATTTGAGAACTAAACTGAAGTTGCATGACAAAGATGCAGAGATGATTAAAGCCCTTTTCTAATGGTAACACCACTTGGAAAGCATCCTGGGTCCAACCCCAAACGCCTGCTGCAAAGCGACACGAGGCAAACATATGGTTCACTGAATCCTGAGCTTCATAACATAATGCGCATGGAACCACTAGCTTGTAGCTCAAGTGGTATCACTAACCCTTTATAAGGGTGTTAACCAGGGTTCGAACCCTGTATCTTTCAATTTATTTGAAATTTATCTCCTCCCCTCAACCAAGACTTCGACTTATTAAAAAAAAACATAATGCGCATGGAATAAATTAAGCGCCAAAGAGTCGATCAGGGTAGGGCAACTATACCACTACTTTTTTGTCATAGATGCAAGACTCAACATACTGGAAATTGTCTGGTAGAGACTAGAAGATGTTTTACGTGTGGAATGATGGGACATCTTACTAACGTGTGCCCAAATAATCTGAATGCTACTGGACAAAAGAAAGTGTCAGCTTGAGCATTTACCATCACCAGAGCAGAGGCAAATCCATCAGTGGTACATTTAAACTATTTATCTTTGACACCCCAACATTCGTTATTTGATTCGAGCTACGCATTCATTTGCATCCCCCGAGTATGTGAAAAGACTGGGTAGGACACCTGATGTAGCTGAAGTGGGTTTCAATGTAACAATTCCCTCGGGAGATTCCAAACAGACTAATCAAACTTTTAAAGCTTGTGCTATTCCAATCGAAAATATAGAACTTTATGTTGATCTAATTGTGTAGGCCATGAATGACTATGATATCATTTTTGGTATGGATTGGTTATCAAAGTATGGTGCTACAATCGATTGTCAGAAAAAGACAGTGACCTTTCAACCCCCAGGTGAAGATTCATTTACTTTCGTTGGAATCATGACTCGCTTTAGATTTCCTATGATATCAAGACCGAAAGCACAATGTTTATTGGATGTTTGGTGTGAAGGATACCTAGTAAGTGTCATGAGCATCGACGAACAACACCAACCAACCTTTGAAGAAGTTCCAATAGTGAGAGAATATCATGATGTATTTCCGGACAATCTTCCCATTACCACCGACCGCGAGATTGAGTTTGTTATTGACCTACTTCCAGGAATGTCTCCAATCTTCAAAGCTCCACACCGCATGGCTCCATCTCTAGATAAAGTTTTCATTAGATCTAGCTTCTCGCCAAGGGGTGCGCCAGTCTTGTTCGTACAAAAAATGGATGGTACGATGAGATTATTTATCGACTATCAAGAATTAAACAAAGTTACCATCAAGAATAAATATTTGTTACCTCGAATCGACGATTTGTTCGACTAACTTTGAGGTGCATCAAGATTTTCAAGATCGACTTGCGATCCGGTACCATCACCAAAATAGAAGAAGATGATATACCCAAGACAGCCTTCAGCACGAGGTATGAACATTATGAATTCTTGGTGATGCCATTTGGGTTAACGAATGCTCCAACAACTTTTATGGATCTGATGAATAAGATATTTAAAAATTTTCTAGATAATTTCGTGCTTTAATGAATTCGTGCTTTATATTATGTTTCCAAGATGGAGCTCATGGTATCACACATTTTTCTCGAGGGAAATCATGTGGCTGATAAGCTATCTAAGATGGATGTCCACCTTGACTGGTCGCACATGTTGCCGGAGGAGATTCGTCAACATTCAAGATGATGATGTCTTTGGGCATAAGTTTTCTTTGGCATTATTTAACTTCAGGGGAAGGGAATCAGGTAACGGCGTCACGCATGGATGGTCCGTGCGCATATACACGACCCGTGCGTGTTCAAGCCCTGATTTTTTGGCATTCGGTACGACGCACAATCTACCCTTATGGAAAGCACGACCCGTGCATCCATTTGTTTCAATTCTCTTTTTTGGCAACAAGCACGGGTTGCCCATGCTTTCTCGCACGGATCGTGCATGGATTGGTCTCTTATATGGTCTTCGTCTTGACACATGGGTCGATCGTGCTCTTGAACTCGACCCGTGCGCATTCGCATTATGCTGTTCTTTTTCATTTTTTCTGGGGGTACTCTTTTTTCTACCAAGGGGTTTTACCTTGTTAGGTTTTAATGAGGCCCCCATTCTTTTACCTATCAGGTCGGCTTGTGACCAGGATTCCTCATTTCATTTCCTTTTAGATAGGTTTGATCTATTATCAACTTTCTGGTTTTCTCCTTTTCCTTATTGCTAGCTATTTGGAATTGTAAACAACACTTACACTTTTTCTTTTTTATTATATATTTCTCATTTATAAAAAAAACTGAGTAAATGAAGATTTTCTAGATAAATTCATTATTGTGTTTATCGATGATATCTTGATATACTCTCGAACAAAAGAGGAGCACGCTGAACATTTGAGAATAGTGTTAGAGGTTCTGAAAGCAAAACAATTATATGCTAAATTTAAGAAATATGACAACTGCCTAGATCGAGTATTATTCTTGGGACATGTTCTATCCGGAGCAGGAATCTCAGTTGATCCAAGTAAAGTTGAGTCTATCAATAATTGGCCACAACCTACAAATCTTTCAGAAGTATGTAGTTTTCTAGGATTAGCTGGCTATTATCGTCGATTTGTGGAAGGATTCTCCAAGATTACTTCTCTTTTAACACAATTGACCAAAAGAAATGTCGCATTCAAATGGACGGAGGCAAGCGAACAAAGTTTTCAAGAACTGGAGAAGAGATTGACTTCAACACCTATCCTCTCAATCCCATTAGGTATTGGAGGTTTTGTAGTTTATAGTGACGCTTCGAAAAATGATCTCGGACATGTATTGATGCAAAATGGTAAGGTGATTGCTTATGTGTCTAGACAATTGAAGATAAAAACAACTTCCCTACACATGATTTAGAGCTTGTTGTAGTGGTATTTGCGCTTAAGATATGGAGGCATTACCTATACGGAGAATGATGTGAGATCTACACGGATCACAAGAGTTTAAAGTACTTCTTCACGCAAAAGGAACTAAATATGCGACAACGACGGTGGTTGGAATTAGTGAAGGACTATGATTGTGTGATCAACTATCATCCTGGTAAAGCCAATGTTGTAGCAGATGCATTGTGCCGAAAATCAACACAAAGCAATGCAATTGCGATTCAAATTCCAAAAGCAGAGTTAACGGGCCTCCAGAAAATGAACGTAGAGGTTGTATCACTAGGGTCCATTGAAGCTAAGCTGGTAGCGTCAACACTCCGATCGACGCTAATTGATCGAATTCAACAGGACCAACAAGGTGATGATTACTATGCCAAAGTGAAGAAAGATATTGCCTCTAGAGCGTCTTCTGATTTCAAAATATCTGAATATGGAGTACTATGATTTAAAGAACGATTATACGTGCCCAACAGGGATAATCTCCGAGAGAATGTTATAGCAGAAGCACATTCGACGCCATATTTTGTACATCCAGGAAATACTAAGATGTACAGAGATTTGTAGATGCATTACTGGTGGCCATGTATGAAAATTTCTGTCAACAAATAAAGGCGGAACACAAAAGGCCACCTGGAATGTTGCAACCTCTGCCTATTCCATAATGGAAATGGGAAAAGATCACCATGGATTTTGTGATAGGTTTGCCCAAAACTGTCAATCCACGAGGTGCCGGGAGCCCCACAGACCCATACCCTTAGGCAACCTTAGCCTTTCCAAGAGGTTAAGAAAGTATGACACCACCACGAGGTCTACTGCACCATAGCCTAAGCGGCACACCTTGCCTGGACAGCTTTCCTGCAGAACCTCATAGGAAGGTCATTCATTCAAAACTTCAATCATGTTTCTGATGTACAGGATCCTCAAAGAGGCAAGTACAGAGCATACTTCATGAAGAAGATCGAAGAATTTGAAAGATAATTGCATTAGCTAAGAGGCTTTTGAAGAGACATAAAAGAAAGTTAGAAACTCATATTTTGTAAAAGGGAGATTTTATTCTGATTTCCGTCTGAGTTTTCCATACAACTGAAGAGGTTGGAATTTCATTTCAGTGCGCAGATTGCTTTTCTCTGGAGGGTGGCGATTGTTTCTTGCATATATGGCTTATTTGGCACATCGAAATGACGTGATCTTTAATCACAAACATTGGACTACGAGATGCGGCGCTTGTTCGATTGAGAGCCATGATTATTGAGTCCCGCTTGACAAAGGGTGCATGCAGAATACCCAGGAGGATCTTCTTTGTCTACACCGGTGAAGGTTAGTGGACGCCCTCCTAAGGCCCCTCGCATTATCCCAGTGCCTTGGTTTCTTCCCCTTCCTGGCCGGATTAAAGTCAACATAGATGGTAGTGCTATCGGAGCTCCGAGGTCGTATCACGGCGGCAGGCATTTTCCGTGCCTATCGAGGATTTTTTCGTGGGTGTTTCGTGGAGCAAGTGTGGAACGGGCTTTGCTTTTGAGGCCGAATCGTAGTTGCCATGACCGCAATCTTCTATGCTTTTCGCAAGGGTTGGACTAATATTTGGTCCGAATCGGACTTACATATGTTGTTGGCCTTCTTAGATCTCGGGACGGGCTTCATCCCGTGGCGGCCGCTAATCAATGGCGTTATTCTCTTTTTTCTCGCTTTCCCGGATGCATGTTGTGGTTTCTCACATCTATCGAGAAGGCAACCGTGTTGTTACGACCATCTCAAATAAGTTCACGTGTGACTCCTCTTGGTGGGATGCCCCCCCAATGGATATTATCTCCCTGCTTACAGATGACTATGTCGGACGTACACAGTATAGATTTGTTAGTTAATTTGTGCTTTGTTGTTTTGGTTTGGTTGTATGGCTTTCACTTTTCTCACTGGGGTACTCTTTTCCTACTAAGGGTTTTCCCCACAAGGGTGGGTTTTACCTTGGTAGGTTTTTAACGAGGCCCCAAACATTGGGCTACCTGGTCGGCTTGTGACCAGGATTTTTCATTTCTTTCTATTAAATTTCGATTCTTATTAAAAAAAAATATAGGCCTCATGTACAAAACAAGTGACACGTGTCCCTATTATAAGACACCTCTGCTAGACACATGTTACCTTCTTAGACCTTCTTCATGAGAACTTGACATGTGTCCACTAACATGACACCTATCACGTACACATGTGACCTGCATGGACACCTTAAACAGAAAGCTAACACATGTCCACTAAAAGGACACTTACAACACCAAGCTGACACATGTTACATTACAAGGATAAGAAGCTAACATGTGTCCAACAAAAGGACACTTACAACCATAAACTGACATGTGTATGCTAGAAAGACACTTATTATTACAAACTGACACGTGTCCATTGTAAGGACACTTATACAGTGCTGACATCGTCCTTCCATCATGGACTATTGTGGTAGTCGTAGTATTCCTTTGACCAAGGTTATGTCCAAAACAATCCAAAGCCGTCCCAATCTATGTCTTCATCTTCAACAAGCCATGGGTCTTGGGAATCTGGCTCGAACATTTGAGTATCTGTGTCGCCTTCTTGGTTATCTTCTCGTTGGTGACTTGACTTGGGTTCATCAACACATGGACTTATCACGAGTGATGTATATACTGGCTCCGGTCTAGGTGGGTTTGGTCGAATCTTGTTAAGAACCAGGAGATGCATGCATAGTTCATTAACCTCAGGCTGCTGGTTGGTGATTGATCCAGGGAAAACCTTCCATTTAAAATGTAAAGATGTCGGTATAAATCGATACCCTTTTCCCATTGTGAAATATCGGTGGAGTACCATGACAATGTATAAATCCGGGACATCTTTGTTCTGATCCACTTCTGCTTGTAGCATTTCCTTCCAATTGTGAATCTTGTCATACAAATTTGGCTAAGTGATAAAACATAAAATGTTTTGCATAGTTTTGTAAATCACTTAGGCTTTTGAAAGGTGTTTTTGTGGGGGGAAATTGGCCTTCAGGATATGCAATTAATATAACTGGGAAAATACCTTTCGAAGATATAAATTGTAATGGCTGTGATCTGACAGATATATCGGAACAAGATTGTGATTTCTATGATATGTTGAATCGCGGAACTGATATTTGGAAAACCAATCATTAAGTCGCAGCAATTGTTTCTCTCCGAACACCCTTGTTCTTAAGCTCCATAATTGCTGGAAATGATGTATTGTCCATCTGAATTATGAAATGGTGACCAATAAGATGAAATTCAAACTTCTTGATCCCATTCTTCACAGCAAGGATTTCTTTGTAGACAGATGGTAATGCTTCTCGAATCTTTGAACTCGACCACTTGCATGTCCACAATAAAAGATTTTCCCATCTTCTTTTTCAAGCAAAATGGCCCAATATTCATTACTTTGCATCAGTCTGGAGAATCCTTTGTCCTGTACTTGGAATTTTCAATGGAGGAGGATTCTGGCACACTTGCTTGAGTTGTTGAACTGCTCTGGTCTGGGATGATCCCCATGGTGGAGCATTCTTCTTAAGCATCTTTGAAAGCTGGCTAGTATATCTGGAGCAATCCGGAATGAAGTCTCTGATATAATTAACAATTCCAAGGAATTGTTGAATCCCTTCGGTTGACAAGTTTTCTTCCGGAAACTTTAGCAATTCCTGAGCAATGTGCTGGCCTGGCTGATACTTTCCATCGATTATTTTCATTCCCAAAAACTCAATGTTTGTTTGACCAATGAAGCTCTTCTTTTCAGATAGCTTGATACCATGTGATTGGACAATATCCAAGAATTGGTGTAGCAAAGCTTCACGCTCATGTTTACTTGATGAGGACAGTGAGATGTCATCAATGTTGATTAGGGTGGTATGTAGGATAAGTTAGAAAATTTGGGTCATTGCTTTTTGGAATATGGAGGGTGCAACCTTCAAACCAAATGGCATAACTGTCCATTGGTATTGGGTCAGAGGAAGGCAAAAAGCGCTTTTATATCTATCCTTCGGGACAATTCCCAATTGCCAAAACCCTGACTTCAAATCAAACTTTGAAAAGATTTGGGCTTTAGAGAGTTGGGAAAAAAGCATTTGAGTTTTAGGTAAAGGGAATTTATCATCAAGGAGGAAATGGTTAAGAGCTTTGTAATCAATAACAAGTCTCTTTTTCCCTCATACCTGTTGAGCTCTTTTTGTTGACATAGAATGCAGGGCAAGCCCAATTTGATTTTGTGGGTTCAATGAGTCCAAGTGCTAGGAGTTGGTTGCATTCTTGCCTCGCAAGGTTCAGCTCTTCTAGAGTCATTCCCTGGATGAGTGGCCTTGGTAGCATTCACATCTTTATTCTTTTTGAAATGGAGCCAATAAAGAACTTCGGATTTTTCCAAAGTGGTGTTGGGTGATGAAAATTTGCATGAGAATCAGACAACACTTGAGAAGCTCTTGTTAATATCTTCGTATTCGGAGGTGCCTCCATGGAGTAAACACCACGGATGGTGGTGTAAGGTTGGAAGTGTCTCTTGTACTTCAACCCATGCGGTAGAATCAGAGCTTTTAGCTTGAAGAACAAATCGGGCCCATCAAGATATCTTGTCCATGGAGTCTCATCATAATTTTCATCCATACAAAGATATCTGGAAAGAGTTGAATTCCAATTGCTTCTTTGTAATGAGTGAGGTATGAAAAGTCCGCCCATCACCGCATAGAAGTATTCGTGATGACTTTGCCAAGCATCTTCGTGTAGTATGTCGATTCATCATCGACTTTCTGGCTCTCAGATCAAATACGCCAATAGCCTTGATTGGTCTATCATACTTGGATGGTAGAATTTGTACTTCAATATTTGGATACGACATCCCTTCTTGGATCAAGGAACTGGTCTTGAGTGATGGTTGTGATTTGATCATAAAGACCGAGCTCGGAGGATGAGTCTTCTTCTTCTTCCTCTCGTCCTTCGTCATTAGTGGAATATTGTATTGCAAATGCAGTGTCTTCATCTTGCTCATCTTGTTCAGAAAATAAGGATTCAATATCAACATCATCTGTTTTGGCATAATTGGGCTGGAATGCTTGTGATGCCAACTTTGCTTTATCTTTCTTGTTAGGGCAATTCTTGCAAAATGCCCTTTTCTTCCACATAGAAACACTCTATTCGCCGACTTCTTTCTCGAACGGTTTCCTTCTCAAGAATCGATAGGCTTTATTTCTTTTCGCCTTCTTCTCGGATCTTTCTAATCTTTTTCCTAAAGACGAAGATGAACAAGCGCTTCTCCTTTCCTTTGCACTTTATCTCCAGGATGAGAGTTTTGCATACGATTTGAGGAGAGTTCTTTTGTCAAGCACATCCTTGATGAAGACATGTTGCTCGCACATCTTGTCTAGGGTTGCAAATGTCATCTCGATGGATTTCGCCTGATCGATTCTTGAGATTTCCCTCCCGGAAGCTTGAATCATTCTCCGTAACTCAGGTGAGTTCTTTAGGTAGAGACGCCGAGATAGACATGTTTGAGATTTGGATCATTGTGACCATTCAACATGTAAAACTTCTCCGACATCCTTTTGAAATGTCTATCCAAATCTTTACGTGTCAAAGAACAACATTTCATGGCAAAATATTCTTTTTCTGCCAACTTGTTGATAATAGTGATGTCTCCAATAAACTCTTGGTGAATTTCTCCAAGAACAAGAGATGGAGTTGAAGCATTATAAATTTGGAGTTGTCGATACTCACCAAGGCTTCGAAACCATTCGCGTAGGATACCAACAAATCTGGAAGAGAATTCCATAAGGATTTGTTTCAAATTGACTCCTTCTTTTGTTAGCCGGAGGTCAATCCATGCCGCAAAAAGAGTGTAACTTTTCTTCTCTTCGATTGGAACATCATCGAATGAAAACCATGGACCATTTGTTGGTTTGGAGGATTAATCTAAAGGACGAGGACGTGGTCCTTCTGCTTCTGGTTCCATGTCTTCCTCAGAACTTTCGCATTAATCGGTTCAAGATATTATCGCTTGTTTAAGAGTATCTCCACCATAAGTATAGCAGATAGATCGGCATCAGAATATCCGGTTCGGACTCAAGATCATAGGATTCTTCTCCGATAGGGATGATTTAGTATCCTCGAGTCCGATTCTCTTCGGATTGGGAAGAGGTGGTCTCTTCAGGGTCTGATTTTTTTGGCCATTGTAATGGATTATTTCTCGGATAAAGGATGGTCCGCCATGGATTCTCCATGGGTTTTTCTCTTGATTTGGAAGAGGATGGAGGTATCTCATGACTCTTTGGAGGTGGTTGGCTTTTTTTAGAGTAGAGGGCTTTTTCTTTGCTTTTTAGGAATATCAAGTGGAATACTTCAAGCCATACCAAAATAAGTAGGATAATTTGGAGGAGATATAGGAGGTGATTCATATTTGGAACTATAATCGGGAAGAAGGATAAGGACTTACTTTGATCGCTCCTATCCTTTTCGATTTGAGAAAGTTCCTTCTTTAGTCTCCTGATCTCAGCTTCTTTCTGCATGAACTCGCTCCAAATTGGTGTTGTTCAATAAGGTTCCTCACATCTTTGTCCAGCCGGTTGATATTATCTTTCAGCCTTTTCATATATCTGTGGAGTTGATTCTCTACAAAAGATTAACCTTGGTCCATTAGATTGGGATCGTGGTAAGAATCTGTGAGACCTTAGAGTCGATCACCTATAGAGACTTGTTTTGGGCACAGGCGTTGGCCGTTTGCCCGTTTAGTACTTCCTCTGCTTGAGTAGGACCCTTTATTTGTCCGTCATGTTCCACAAGGGTGCTTTGCACAAAGGGCTTGATGTAATCCTCTGTTGAGTGTCAACCTTCCTTTCTAGAGATGGAAATTCTATCGATCCAACATGAAACAAGGTTGGACAACAGAGGAGTTGGAAGAGAAGGTGTCTTAACTTCTTTCTCGAGACCCCTACTTTTTTTTTTTAGACAATAACCCTTTTCGTAACATGGTAAGGGTTGTGGACTTGGGTCCTGAGGGTCCTTTATCATCCGGCCCGCAACGTGATTGTCTTGTGGTTTTCTTCTTTCTCTTCCTTCTCTGTATATGTTCTTCTTCATCGTAGTCCGATTCCTCTCTACAAGAACATTCTGGATCACACATGGATGGATCAACATCCCATACAAAGTGACCATTGACTTCATAAGATAAATATGGGATCCATTTGGTGAAAACATGCAATTGGGATTTTTATGTTCGCATTGACCTCAATCGGATAAACCATAAGTCGAATTCAAGATTTGAAGGTCTTGAGCTGATGGTGTCCGATAGATCATCTTTTCACCCGGGCCCATCCTTCAAACTTTGAAATTTAAAGTCGGTGGCTTGCACCGCTTCTCGATTGTTGGTGAAGGGATTCATAGTTGGTGATCCATTCTTTTGGAACAAGTTGCTCCAAGTCTTTTTCTCCTGATTTGTCTAGGTATCCTCGATTGTAGGGACGCCGATCCGCATCGCAAGGACCATCAAAGCATCATTTATCGTTGATTTTGCATCTAGGGTTGTGATCTTGCAACCTGTATACAACTTGGTGATGAAGGGTCGCTATGATGGAATTTGAGATCCGATCCGCTCCGAAAAGTTGAACTTGCACCTTGAAGGCGGATGCAATCAGCTTGGATCACTCAAAGATACTTTTGCAAAGTTGGGGAAGAAAGTGACCACAACACTTCGTGCATTGAGTGTAGAGAATCGTACTCAATAACTTCATGCTCATATTGAGAAAACGAGTATCTAGAAGAGCAATTTGAGGATGATTCCATATCAGGGGAACGCCTCTTCTACTCGCCATCTTAGCTGGACCTAACCATTCCCTAACAAATTCTCCTGGCACGACAAAACAGACTGGCTCGATACCACGAGTCTTTGCCGGGAGCCCCACAAATCCATACCCTTAGTAGCCTTAGCCTTTCCAAGAGGTTAAGAAAGTATGACACCACCACGAGGTCTATCGCACCATAGCCTAAGCGGCACACCTCGCACGGACGGCTTTCCCGCGAACCTCGTAGAAGGTCATTCATTCAAAACTTCAAAGAATTCTTAACCGCCGTATGGATTGAGGGGACCGTGCCTAATAATATTATGCCAGTACTTCAATCATGTTTCGATGTACAGATCCTCAAAGAGGCAAGTACAGAGTATACTTCATGAAGAAGATCAAGAATTTGAAAGATAATTGCATTAGCAAGAGGCATGAAGAGACATAAAAGAAAGTTAGAAACTCATATTTTGTAAAAGGGAGATTTTATTCGATTTCCGTCCGAGTTTTCCATACAATCAAGAGGTCCTTATATGTGCCTCATGTACAAAACAAGGAAGTTGACACGTGTCCCATTACAAGACACCTCTGCTAGACACGTGTTACCTTCTTAGACCTTCTTCATCGAACTTGACATGTGTCCACTAACATGACACCTATCACGTACACATGTCACCCGCATGGACACCTTAAACAAAGCTAACACGTGTCCACTAAAAGGACACTTACAACACTGTCGACATGTGTCCCATAAAAGGACACTTACAACACCAAGCCGACACATGTTACATTACAAGGATAAGAAGTTTACATGTGTCCAACAAAAAGGACACTTACAACTATAAATCGACATGTGTCCGCTAGAAGGACACTTATTATTACAAACCGACACGTGTCCGTTGTAAGGACACTTATACAAAGGCCGACATCATCCTTCTCACGGACTATTGTGGTAGTCGTAGTATTCCTTTGACCAAGGTTCTATCCAAAACAATCCAAAGCCGTCCCAATCTATGTCTTCATCTTCAACAAGCCATGGGTCTTGGGAATCGCTCAACATTTGAGTATCCGTGGTCGCCTTCTTGGCTATCTTCTCGTTGGTGACTTGACTCGGGTTCATCAACACATGGACTTATCACAAGTGATGTATACACTGCCCGCCCTGTGTGGGTTTGGTGAATCTTGTTAAGAACCGTGGAGATGCATGCATAGTTCATTAACCTGTTCGCTTGGTTGGTGATTGATCTAGGGAAAACCTTCCATTTAAAAAATGTAAAGATGTCGGTATAAATTGATACCCTTTTCCCATTGTGAAATATCGGAGTACCATGACAATGTATAAATCCGACATCTTTGTTCGATCTACTTTCGCTTGTAGAATTTCCTTCCAATTTTGAATCTTGTCATACCATTCAAGAAAAGTCCAGAGATTTGATGACTAGTTGACGGATTTTGGAGGAATGATAAAGTACTTCTAATGGGCATTTCCCTTTACCGAATGATAGTAAGGGTGGAAAGACACCACAAATACCATAGACCATGTTTTGGAATAGGAGTAGTAGTGGAAATAATAAGGATACCATAAAAAAGGTTTATCGGATAAAAACATGCCCTCTCGAAAGGGATATTAACTTGAACAACAAATTTGGCTAAGTGATAAAACATAAAATGTTTTGCATAGTTTTGTAAATCACTTAGGCTTTTGAAAGGTGTTTTTGTGGGGGAAATTGGCCTTCAAGATATGCAATTAATATAATCGGGAAAATACCTTTCAAGATATAAATTGTAATGGCCGTGGATCTCGGGCGATATATCGGAACAAGATTGTGATTTCCTATGATATGTTGAATCGCGAACTGATATTTGGAAAACCAATCATTAAGTCGCACAATTGTTCTCTGGAACACCCTTGTTCTTAAGCTCCATAATTGCCGGAAATGATGTATTGTCCATCCAATTATGAAATGGTGACCAATAAGATGAAATTCAAACTTCTTGATCCCATTCTTCATAGCAAGGATTTCTTTGTAGACAAGATGGTAATGCTTCTCGTGAATCTTTGAACCGACCACTTGCATGTCCACAATAAAAGATTTTCCCATCTTCTTTTTCAAGCAAAATGGCCCAATATTCATTATCGCATCGCCTCCGGAGAATCCTTTGTCCTTTCGGAATTTTCAATGGAGGAGGATTCGCACACTTGCTTGAGTTGTTGAATCGCTTCCGGATGATCCCCCATGGTGGAGCATTCTTCTTAAGCATCTTTGAAAGTCAGTATATCCGGAGCAATTCGGAATGAAGTCTCTCGATATAATTAACAATTCCAAGGAATTGTTGATTCTCTTTGATTGACAAGTTTTCTTCCTAAACTTTAGCAATTCCCGAGCAATGTGTTTGGCCTGGCTGATACTTTCCATTGATTATTTTCATTCCTAAAACCTCAATGTTTGTTTGACCAATAGAGCTCTTCTTTTTCGGATAGCATGATACCATGTGATTGGACAATATCCAAGAATTGGTGTAGCAAAGCTTCATGCTCATGTTTACTTGATGAGAACAAAAGAAGATGTCATCAATGTAGATTAGGTGGTATGTAGGATAGGTTCGAAAATTTGGGTCATTGCTTTTGAATATGGAGGGTGTAACCTTCAAACCAAATGGCATAATTGTCCATTGGTATTGGGCTGTAGGAAGGCAAAAGCGCTTTTATATCTATCCTCTGGAACAATTCCCATTGCCAAACCCCCGACTTCAAATCAAACTTTGAAAAGATTTGGGCTTTAGAGAGTTGGGAAAAAGCATTTGAGTTTTAGGTAAAGGAATTTATATCAAGGAGGAAATGGTTAAGAGCTTTGTAATCAATAACAAGTCTCTTTTTCCCTCGTACTGCTCAGCTCTTTTGTTGACATAGAATGTAGGGCAAGCCTACTTGATTTCGTGGGCTCAATGAGTCCAAGTGCTAGGAGTTGGTTGCATTCTTGCCTCATGAGGTTCAGCTCTTCCGAGTCAATCCTGGATGAGTGGCCTTGGTAGCATTCACATCTTCATTCTTTTTGAAAGGAGTTGAATAAAGAACTTCGGATTTTTCCAAAGTGGCATTGGGTGATAAAAATCTGCATGGGAATTTGCACAACACTTGAGAAGCTCGTTGGTAATATCTCTGTATTCTGGAGGTGCCTCTGATAGAGTAAACAACTTCTGGATGGTGGTGTAAGGTTGGAACCGTCTCTTGTACTTCAACCCATGCAGTAGAATCTGTAGGCTTTTAGCTTGGGAGAACAAATCGGAGCCCATCAAGATATCTTGTCCATGGAGTCTGCTGCCAATAATTTTCATCCATACAGTACAGTTTGGAAAGAGTTGAATTCCAACTGGCTTATTTGTAATGAGTGAGGTATGAAAAGTCTGTCCATCAGTTGTGTAGAAGTATTCGTGATGACTTTGCCAAGCATCTTCAGGTAGTATGTCAGGATTCATCATCGACTTTCTGGCTCCTGTATCAAGTACGCCAATAGCCTTGATTGGTCTATCATACTTGGATGGTAGAATTTGTACTTCAATATTTGGATACGGCATCCCTTCTTGGATCAAGGAACTGGGAGCTCAGAGGATGAATCTTCTTCTTCTTCTTCTGGTCCTTCGTCATCAGTGGAATATTATATTGCAAATGCAATGTCTTCATCTTGCTTGTCTTGTTCAGAAAATAAGGATTCAATGTCAGCATCATCTGTTTTGGCATAATTGAGCTTGAATGCTTGTGATGCCAACTTCGCTGCTTTATCTTTCTTGTTAGGGCAATTCTTTGCAAAATGCCCTTTTCTTCCACATAGGAAACACCTATTCGCTTCTTTTCTCAACAGCTTCCTTCTCAAGAATCAATAGGCTTTATTTCTTTTCGCTTCTTCCGGATCTTTCGATCTTTTTCCGAAGACGAAGATGAACAAGTGCGCTTCTCTTTCCTTTGCACTTTATCTCCGTGATGAGAGTTTTTGCATAGATTTGAGGAGAGTTCTTTTGTCAAGCACATCCTTGATGAAGACTCGTTCTCTACATCTTGTCTAGGTTGCAAACGCTATCTCGATAGATTTCGCCAGATCGATTCTTGAGACTTCCTCCGGAAGCCTGAATCATTCTCAGGTAACTCGGGCAAGTTCTTTAGGTAGAGACACCGATAGACATGTTTGAGATTAGGATCATTGTAACCATTCAACATGTAAAACTTCTCCGACATCCTTTTGAAATGTCTATCCAAATCTTTACGTGTCAAAGAACAACATTTCATGGCAAAATATTCTTTTTCCGCCAACTTGTTGATAATAGTGATATTCCAATAAACTCTTGGTGAATTTCTCCAAGAACAAGAGATGGAGTTGAATCATTATAAATTTGGAGTTGTCGATACTCACCAAGGCTTTGAAACCATTCACAGAGGGTACCAACAAATGGGAAGAGAATTCCATATGATTTGTTTCAGATTGACTCTTCTTTTGTTAGCGGAGGTCAATCCATGCCGCAAAAGAGTGTAACTTTTCTTTCTCTTCGATTGGAACATCATCGAATGAAACCATGGACCATTTGTTGGTTTGGAGGATGAATGTGAAGGACGCAGGACGGGTCTTTTCGCTTCGTTCCATGTCTTCTCGTAACTTTCGGGATTAATTTGGTTCATTATATTGCTGGCTTGTTTCTCGAGTATCTCCACCATAACTATAACGATAGATCATCAATATCCCGGTTCGCATCAAAGATCATAGGATTCTTCTCCCGATAGGGATGATTTAGTGTCCTCAGTCTCGATTCTCTTCGGGTCAAAGAGGTGGTCTCTTCAGTAATCCGATTTTTCCACTATTGTAATGGATTATTTCCTGGGGATAAAGGATGGTCCGCCATGG